>JAKELH010000083.1:0-236826 GCA_021525015.1 Lactarius pseudohatsudake
GCGACGGGGGCAGCTTGGCGGCGACGACCGCGACGACAACAACCAGGGCCATGACGAGGCGACCCCAACAACAGCAGCAACGGCAGCTATGTGGCGATGACGACGACGACCCCGAACAACTTGGAAGCGACTGCAACGAGATCGGCGGCGGCAGCAGCTGGGTGGCAACGCCCGCAACCCCGATCTCAATGACCACGAAGCAACCCCGACCCCGACGACAGCAGCGGTGGAGGGCGGAAGGTGGCAGCGGACTAGCTGTGGTGGCGGCGATGGTGGCAGCGAGGGCGGTAGGGACGGCGATGGCAATGCGATTGCATGCCCTTCTCGAGTTCATTCGCGGTCTGTGTACTTAGTGTATATTTCAATAAACCATTCAATGTTTTAATACTTGTACTGAAAAGCCCTGGCTTAAGCCAAAGCCAGGCCAGGCCAAGCCCAAGCCAACCTCTGGGGCCTGGCCTATGATTTTGTGAAGCCCAGGCCCTCTCAAGCCAGGCCAAAGCTGGGGCTTTCAGGCCAAGCCTGAGCCGGCAAATCACTAATCACGAAGTCAGGCGTATAGGGGTAGATGGACAGAAGGAAGTGAGGGACTCAACGCTGCCACGACTCTTGAATCGTCGGAATACTGGACCTCGACGTGGGGAATGATGAAGGGAGTGCGGCCAACTGGCGGCGGAGAAACACTCACGGGTACGAAGGTAGCGGTGGTCATGATCACGCTCGTCATAATCGGAGAGTGGTGGTGGCGATCGAGGACGGTGACGTTCCTCCCATTCCCGACGTCGTTACTCCTTCCTCTCCTGCTTCTCGCGTTTCTTGTCTTTCTTCTCCTTCTTCGAAGGCTTGATACCATTACGCTCCTGCATTTCATGCAGTTGCAGGGGATTGGACATGAGTATCTCATAGGCAGCGGCTTCCTGCTGCTTAATAGCCAGTAGTGGGTCCTCGCGGACTTTGGCTGCGACATCACGCGCGGTATTCGCATTCTGAATGGCGATGAAATTTTTGTGCGCAGCACCGATCTAAAGTGGAGTGGTGAGGGACTGGGGGGCGCGGGTAAAAGTAGGTAGGGAGCTCCACCTTCTCGTTCTCTGTTCCAATTAGAATCTTGTCGACGCGTTTCTTGCCTAGCAGGTAGTCTTCCAAGTCGTTCGGATTTTGACCAGATCCTGTAGCAGGTGTGGCGTACATCCACTCGAGTTTCTCTGTTCTCTTCTTCCCAGCGCATCACTAAGAGTCGTTAGAGAATAACCAAAGGTTAAGAAGAATGAGAGCGCACCTTTGCCCGAGACCAAAGGCGCGAAGCTAGGGAAATCGGTCATAGGATCGGGGTGGAAACGGGATGCGATACTGATCGGAAGGTGGACAAATCCAAAGTGGCAACGCGGGTGGCATCGCCAATGTGCACTAAGAGTCGTTAGAGAATAACCAAAGGTTAAGAAGAATAAGAGCGCACCTTTGCCCGAGACCAAAGGCGCGAAGCTAGGGAAATCAGTCATAGGGATCAGGGTGGAAACGGGGATGCGATACTGATCGGAAGGTGGACAAATCCAATAGGACGCAACAAGGTCAACCCGATGAACGAACGGGTGGCAGACAGGGGTGCTAGGATGGAAAGCTTGAGACCGACGACGCAGCGACTGAGCCCGGAATGTAGACCTGATCTGCGGGGGTATGGACGACTGAGGGTGTTCGACAAAGGCGAGAGGAATGCGACGACGAAAGAGACAACAAGATGTTGCAAGATGGAGACGAGAAAAGTGGCCGTTGGGAGTTTCGGCGGAGAGGGTAGAGCCGGTTGTAGTCTGAGTCAAGTCCGAGCGCTCGGAAATCATGTACGCATATCAAAGACACATCCGGCACGAGTACTGCCAAGGTTGTAATCAAGTCTCTCGACTTCTCGGCAATCTGGGATTCTGGGGCACTTTCAAGCGTAGAATCCTCGACATGCTTGAACATCGGCTGCAATCTATCCAAGGCAACACTGTCCATAACGGCGGTGGAGCCTGTTGATCGCCTCGACCGTCGTCGTCTTTCTTTCCTATGCGGATCTCCGCGATGCTCTCGTCTTCTCATCTTTTTCTCTCCTCTGTGGGTCTTCGTGGTGCTCCTATGCGGATCCTTACTCTCATTGCCCCTAGCCGTCCAGTCTCGACGACACCAACAACACCGATGGAGGTGACAAGGAGGTGGCAAGGGCTCCGGATGATATCAAGGTAACGATGGTTGGGGGGACATGTAGGAAGTGTACAGTTGGGCAGCCCAGACACAGCGGATGTGAGTTTTTCCCTGTCTCTGGTGGAGGGATGCTAGCCCGCTCAGCTATCCTATCACAGACCGTTCCTCCGACCGTCCCCTCTCCTTCCCTTAGCACTGTTTCCCACGACAGTGTTAGCACCTATACCGTCTCCAGAACATGTCCCTTTGCTTATAGTTTCGACAGTTTCTCTTATCCTTATGAGGATGGATATCTTGGACAACCGGTCTCCTCTTGAGGAGGCCATTTCGGAGGACGTCCCAACGCCCCTCTTGTCGACGCACAGGTCAACTGTCTCGAGACTGGTAGGTCCCCGTGCAGTGTCGGATGAGGCTCACTTTACTTCACAGGCATCACCAGCGAACATTCCTCTTCCGAGGATGTACCCGCCCAGCCTGCCCAGCTCGCCGACGGGCCCATCGACGGCCATCTCCATCTGCTGACGAGCCGATGCACAGGTTAGTGCAAGAGCGCCATCTCCACAAAAGTCACTCTTTGATTCTGGGTCTGACAGTTTGACCGCAATCAGACGTCTCAGAACAGTGGGACCTAATGCGACGCAAGACGCCGACTCGGATGAGACCACGGATGTTTCTACACGACAACGGCAGGGCTCCTTTTCCCCCCTCGACCTCCAGCTCCCACGCAGATTCAGCTGCCATCGACCGGGGGTTCCAAACTTCTGACTGGACGCACAGGCTCGTGTGAAGCACCGTCCCCTGAACCTCCAGGTCCGACGCCGCGACCGCGATTAGACGTCCCACAGCCTCACATTCGACACACCAATGACAGCCATAATGACCAGCACGGCTACGACATCGTGCTTGATACCGATCCCTCGGTCGCCAAGCTAACCCGCGCTGGCGGCTAGTCTCGAACCGCGCTCAAACCTTCGCCGTCGGGTTTTTTTTAATTCTTTTGTGTCATGTCCACCCCCTTTCCAACCCTGCGGCACGAGGATGGGTTCATTTCTGTGCGACCACGCAGCGTGCAGCTTCTGCCTCCTCGACACCCCGTCCCAGCAGCAGCGCCGACGTCTTTCCCCCAACCAAGCCTCCAACCGCTCCGGCTGCCGGTCTTCTGATCAAAAGTTGATCAAACTTTTGATCAGAAGACCAGACGCTTGTGGACCACAACCTCAAAGCCCGACGTTTCTCGGTAAGTCCCCCGCTATGGTTATTCACTGTCCCCATTTCCAAGCTACGTGTAACATAGGTCCCGGTGATATTCAAGGCTCGGCAAAAACTCGGACACGCCCGGTGCGAATTCCTTAGCTGGCTGTAAGTTATTTCCGCTAATTCTGTTCCATTCCCATGACTAAATACATCAATTCTTATACACAGGCAAGATCAAATCACCTCGACCTCGGTATCAAGACCACATTCATCCGGTGTTAGTAAGGTAAGTCCCAGATGTCTCCGCAGTATGTGGACATGATTACTGTAAGTCCAAATCCCAACGAGACTTACTATTGCTGATGTTTCAAGCACATAGACCTTTGATGACCACTCCCCATACCATCTCCCAAACAGCTGGTGGCGCTCTACCAAGGGATGATAGACAACAAGGGAGAGGCCAGCAACTGTATAGAAGGCCACAGCCTCTCCAAATATTGGTTTGTTCTCCACCTCTAGTACTGTTTCATCTGTGGGCTGATCTCTTGACTGTGGCATATTTAGCTGAGTTTCAAAGTACCTTGAGGAGCGGGAAGTGTGCTTTTTTGAAAGCTCAAAGAGCTGGCTTGTAAGGGTAGTGTGATTGGAAAGAGGGCACTTTCCCCAACGCTTGACTTCTCCCTTTACATCAGGGTAAGACTCCCCAATTGCCTTTAAGTGTGCCTTCAAATTAACATCTTCCTTTTGCTGCTTCTTGGTCATTGGAAACTCTTTAAATAGGGAAGTCCTTTGGACCCTTTCTTCAGGTGTGGGGAAGAGTGCTGGATAGGCAAGATGTAGAAGTCTAACAGACTGCTTGTCTGCTGTGTATGAGACTATATTTTTGAAGGGGGATTTCTTGGACCTGATGCCATGTCCAATATCTCCTATGGCCCGTTCACATGTAGCTTGAGAGCCAAATCTGATAGAGCCGTTATATGAAATATGGTAGGGAACATGAATAAGCTGGAAGATGCATAGTCGGCAGCGGGGAATTTTGGATGGATCATTGCCAACATAGAGGCTTTCAAATCCTTGAAGAAAAAGGACAATCTTCTTATAAAGCTTGGATAAATCTTCCTCTGTTCTAGTGACAGTTGTCATGGCATACTCTACCACATTGGAGAATATGGCAAAGTTCCATCAGCAATCCATGATCCTCTATGTAGTGCTACGGTAGCGCTACAGTAGCTCCATAGCATCTGTAGCAGCATAGCAACGTTTATGTTGTATGTAGTTCTACTGTAGTTCTACTGTAGTTCTACTGTAGTACCAGGCCTACTACCATAGTTCTACTGTAGTACCAGGCCTGCTACTGTAGTTCTACTGTAGTACAAGGCCTACTACCATAGTTCTACTGTAGTACCAGGCCTGCTACTGTAGTTCTACTGTAGTACAAGGCCTACTACCATAGTTCTACTGTAGTACCAGGCCTGCTACTGTAGTACCAGGCCTGCTACTGTAGTACCAGGCCTGCTACTGTAGTACCAGGCCTGCTACTGTAGTTCTACTGTAGTACCAGGCCTACTACCATAGCCTTACTGTAGTCTACCATAATTTCATACTCAGTTCTCAGTCAGACAATATTCATGCAGAATAAAGGTTAAATATATATATTTATGAGTATACACAACTACAAATACAACAATACACTATGGGAGCCAGATGCCGCAGCGACAGGGTGGTGGAGTGGCAATAGTGTTGAGGTGGCAGTGGCGCCGTGGCGGGGCGTGCGTGGCGGGCCGGCGTGTGGTGACAGGGTGGGCGCAGGGCGTGGCAGTGACGGCCGAGTCGGGACGGCGCCGGTGGGCGTGGTTGAGGCGTGTGGTGTCGGTGGGGTCGTAGCGGATCGGAGTGGCAGTGGCGACCAAGTCGGGGCAGCGGCGATGGCAGAGTCCTGTACCAGTTGAGATGAGAAAGAAAAAAGAAGAAAAAATAGAGAACTTATCTGAGCGGCGCCGACGTGGCAGTAGCGGCCGAGTCGAGACGGCGCCAGTGTACGTGGCGCCGTCGCGTGCCTGTCGAGGTGGGGCCGGGGTGCCGGTTGACGTCGCCGAGGTGGGTGGCGGCGCAGACGAGGTGGTGACGAGTGGGAATGGCGTTGTGTTGGGGCGGGGCGGGGTTAGCGCTGTCGAGGTAGCGGCGGCGGCGGCATTGTGACGGTCGAGGTAGTGATAGCGGTCGTGACGAGGCGGTCGAGGCGGTGGTAGGGGTCGTGACGAGACGGCCGCGTCGTGGCGACCGCTGAGTCGCTGGGTGGAGGCGGGGGTGGCAGCCGTGTCGAAGCGGCGGCAGCGTAGCGACGTCGAGGTGCGGACGACGGCCGCGTCGAGACGGCGGGGTCTTAAGGGGTGGTGAGGTGGCAGGTGCGGGTGCGGCGGTTTTGAGGTGACGACGGAGTTGCTGCGCCTGGGTGGAAAGTGAGGATGAGAAATAAAAGAAAAAACAGCTTACCTTAGAACAAGAGCCGCGAGACGGCGGCAGTGGGTTTTAAATTGCGTGCATATGGGTGAGGTGGGGGCGCCGAGGTGGTCTGATGACATGGCTGCCTCTGTCCTGCGACCGCCCGATCAGAGGTAAAGGATATAAAAATTTTTTACTCAGCTTTGGCTGCGAGATTGTGAAGATGAGTGCAACTTGAAGGCGACGTATGAGGGATGGGAGGAAGGAAGGGGAAGAAGGGTGGGTTCGAGTTCGAATTTCGAACAAGTGGCGCACTTCCCCACGCCACAAATTAAACTTCCGCCCGGAAGTCGCCCGTGGTCCACACCATTTTTTTTCTAAGTCAATCTAGTGTTGCTGCCAGGGCTGAGCCAATGTTCTGATATCTCAGGAAATAAAATAGATAAAATTTTGAAAATATTTATGGAGTTAGACCAGATCAGGAGCCAAGGGGTCCTCTGCCAACCCTAAGTGATCTGATCAGTAGTTTCCAACTTATTTGAACAGCTCAGTGACTAGTGCTATAGCAGCTCAAACTGGTATTGTTAGGATCTGAAGAAATAAAATAGCTAAAAATATGAAGATATTTGGGGAGGTAGAAAGTCTCAAAAGCCAAGAGTTCCTTTGCCAACTCTAAGCGATCCAATCAACTGTTCCTGAGCTATTTGGCATTAGCTGAAAGGTGTCAGCTAATACCCTTCAGCTAATGTCAAATAACTTAGGAATGGTTGATCGGATCACTTAAGGTTGGCAGAGGGTCCCTCAGCTTTCTTCAAAATACAGGTCCCTAAATATTTTCATAGTTTTAGCTATTTTATTTCAAAAAATAGAAATGCCAGCTCTGAGCTGCCATAACATTATCACTGTTACAAATTTACAAAACCCAACCACCAAGACTGCTGAGCACCTGCAGTATGGCCTGGAGAGACTGCTGGACATGGTGGATGCTGAAGTGCACTGGGATCCCGTCCGGACAATCTTGGGCCGGCACTCTGATGACCAGCGGCGCACCACGCAACTCTGGTAGGATGAACAGACTGGGATAATCTTTGGACATCCTGGGGCTTTGCGCCCCCATTACTATACCACCCCCTTTCCCTTCTCACCTCTGTACATTTCTCTAGTGACCATAGGACATGCCCCAGATCAAGCATAAGCTCGCCGAGCCTGAGATCATGAGGCCCGAGCACCACACTGCACCATTCTCATCACCTCAATTTCTCACCATCCACCATGTTTCCCGCCTCGATCCCTTTTTTGTCTCATACCTATGACCTGTTGTTATGGTTATATGCCTCGACTCATACCCTGTGACTCTGTGTCTTGACGACATGTTTGTATATTGCCTGATGCCTCATGATTCTCGCTGATGTTTACTGTACAGACTATGCTACTGGTTTTAGTATATAATGTACAGTGTCTGGACTCAAACAATCTATCTGATTTGTGTCCTCCAAAAAACCTGTCCGTGCAAATTCTCTCTTGCTCCTTGCAAACCCAAATTCAACTCGATAACTCTTGACTTCTTCTCGCGTGCGCACTTCCAAGTGACATGTTACCTAATCAACTCGTCACATCGATTCTAGTGGTGACTCCAAGCAGCCCAAAAAGACAGCCAGCAGCAGTAGGCTTAGTGCTGCTGAACTGCGCTGTGAGCCCGACTTGCGGGGGAGCTGCCAGCACTAGGATCTCGGCAGGACCGGATCGGGCCAGTGGCCCAGGGCGTTCATCCTGCCTCAGCGCGGGCGGCCCACAGCTCTAATCTTTGGACTTGGGCCCTAGTGGTCTATTCTCATTCCCCCGTTTGCCTCAATTACCACATAGACTCATAACCATCAACTTCAGGATGTGTTTCCCAATCAAGCACGAGCACACCGAGCCCGACGTCACAAGGGCGACACCTTATACCATTCCACACCTCGCCACCTCAATTCCTTCCCATCACCTTCGTTTCCAGCCTCGGTCTTTGTTACATACTATTCACATGCCTTGTCGTTACGACCTTACACCTCGATCCTTACCACTTGACCTCACATCTTGACGACGCGTTCATACTCTCTTTGATCCCCCGTGATTCTGACTGACTCTTACTATACAAATTCTGCTACTGGTCTTAGTATAAAATGTATGGTGCTTGGACTCAATGTCATTATCGTTGTTCTCGAAATCCGTCCGAATTCCTCTAAGCTTTGAATCCCTCGATAAATCTCGACTTCATCTATTTCTCAACGTCTCGGCGCGCGCACTCACGTGCGACGTCTTACATAACCTCGTTGCACTTGCACTAAGTGCCACTGGCAGGGACACACTATGGAAGAACCTAGGCCTATGACATCATGGCCTAGTAGAACTATGGTAAGTTCTACAGTAGTACTGGGCCTGGGTACAGAAGAACTACAGTAGTAGGCCTAGATACAGTAGCACTACAGTAGCACTACAGCAGCACTACAGTAGCACTACAGAGTCTACAGTAGTACTACAGTAGTAGGACTGAGTACAGTAGCGCTACAATAGTAGACCTGAGTACAGTAGCACTACAGTAGTAGACCTGGGTACAGTAGCACTACAGTAGTAGACCTGGGTACTACAGTAGCACTACAGTAGTAGGCCTGAGTACAGTAACACTACAGTAGTAGGACTGAGTACAGTAGTGCTACAGTAGTAGGACTGAGTACAGTAGCGCTACAGTAGTAGGACTGAGTACAGTAGCGCTACAGTAGTAGGACTGAGTACAGTAGCGCTACAGTAGTAGGCCTGAGTACAGTAGCACTACAGTAGTAGACCTGGGTACTACAGTAGCACTACAGTAGTAGACCTGAGTACAGTAACACTACAGTAGTAGGACTGAGTACAGTAGCGCTACAGTAGTAGGCCTGAGTACAGTAGCGCTACAGTAGTAGGCCTGAGTACAGTAGCACTACAGTAGTAGGCCTGGGTACAGTAGCACTATGGTAGCAGGCCTGGGTACTACAGTAGAACTATGGTAGTACTACATAGAACATAAACGTTGCTACCACCACCTATGGGTCGCTATGGCTCTATGAGCACTACTGTAGAACTACTGTAGAACTACTGTAGAACTATAGTAGAGGTCCAAGGATTGCTGATCTGGTAGCTTAAATTCCAGGGTTTGCTACAATGCTACCAAGTCTCTACCATCTACTACCAGCAACTACCATCTACTACCAGCAACTACCATCTACTACCAGCAACTACCAGCAACTACCATCTACTACCAGCAACTACCATCTACTACCAGCAACTACCAGCAACTACCATCTACTACCAGCAACTACCAGCAACTACCATCTACTACCAGCAACTACCAGCAACTACCAGCAACTACCAGCAACTATGGTGTCTACAAACATCTACAGTCTCTACCAGTTTACTACCCAGTCTCTACCAGCCTACTACAAAAGTCTACAACCATCTACAGTTGCTACAGTGTCTACAGTGTCTACCAAGTCTCTACAAGGATTTTTTGCGCAACCCAGGGATTGCTGATGCTCTTGATCACCTCATGGTCAAATCCAAGCTCCCATGCCATAGGGACAATATACCAGTGGAGAAGGGCCATCCACTCATATATTTTGTATTGACTCTGGCGCTTTTTGTGGGGGTCCCGAATAGGTCCACAAAAGGATGAAGGTAGTGTCGCTATAGCACTTTCAACCTCTGCTCCAAGTGCTGAAGCAATATCTGGACTCATGTAGACCTGTTCTGAGTTGGCGCTGAATGAAGTCCATAAATCCCAGATGTGTGGCATGCAGTTTTCATAGAAGAGATGGAAGGGGTCAAGTGGGAAAAAGAATGGATGTGAGAAGGCAGGGCTGGCAGCACAAATAGGAAGACCAGAGACACCAGTTTCCCGCACAATTGCTGCATACTGTGTCTTGTTGCTCTTTACAGCTTCAAGCTTTTTGATAATTTCCCAGTAGTCCTCTAGAGTCCGAAGTGGCAAGGAAAAAATATTATAGTCAGGGCGATCGCCATTGATCACTTCTTTTTGAGGTGGAGAGAGGGGATAGTACTGGGATTTAGCACCTATGAGATAATATATAAGATAAAATGATACAATAATATTCAAATTGAATACTCATACCTCTGTCTTTACTAGCACGTGCACCCCGCACCATACTAAAACGGCACCCATGTACAGCCATATGTCCCGCCATTCTGCTGAGTTTTGCAGAACCAAGCATATCTCCAAGAACACCACAAAGAAAGACCTTCAAGAGGAAGTGTGTTCCTTTAAGTGCATCAAAGGCCCATACACCAACACTAAGCTTTGCAAGCTCCTCATAGAGGACATAAATGAATGACTCCACATTTCCAGGTGAAGAGGGCCCTGGAATGACAAGTGGAATGATGATGTTAGCAGCTTTAGATCGCATGTTGGGAGGGAGGTTTAAGATTGTGACAATGAGGACCCAGACATCAGACTGCTTCTTCATAGTAAGCTGAGCACCATCACCCGAGATGGTTATTGCAGTATCAGTCTCAGATTGGAATAAATGGGATTGGAAATGATTAATATGGCTAATAGAGCCAGAAAAATCAGAGTATTCAGTGGGGGAAGAATCTGGCTTCAGCTTGTTCAAAGCCTCTTGTAGATGGACATGGCGATACCGCATGGCCGCTGCCATCTCCCTGTTCATATAAAGTGACTGAATAACAGGGGCAATGGGGGAATAGAGCATTTGGGCCCTTGGCCGACCAGTTTTGTCATAGCGTGGCTGACCGCATGGCCCAAGCCGCTTGTCACGAACATAGATGCATGACTGAAGACCTTTAAACTCCCCAGTGAAGGCCATGCAGCTTCTGGGACACATGTCAACCAGCTGAGAGGATAATCCCGTAAGTTCTATGGCAAGCTTTCGCGCCATATATAAGCTAAGGATGTCAGCACCTGTAGCCTCTTGGAGGACCTGTGCATGGAGCCTGTATGCCTTGACAGTACCACGAGAATCAACCCACGCAATATAGTGCCTCAAAGAAAGCCTCTCATCAGAGGTAAGTGTGCGGCCTCTGGTGTCAGTAAGAGGTGGATGGTTGGGATGTGTGTAGCCAGATAAAAGTTGCTTCCGAAGTTTTTGAATGACCTCTGGTAAGTCAGCAACCTCAGCAGCAGAGGCCTCATCTCCCTCAAGATTGACATCATCTGGCCCTTCCTCAAGCAAAGAGCCGTGGTCCAAAGTGTCCATGTGCCCTATTGGGGGAGGCACCACAGAAGGATGAAGCTGAGATGGGCCAAAGTCATCATCAGACTCAGGCTCAGAGTCTGAACCTAAGAAGCTAGGTTGGGACTCAGGCAGCATAGTGGGCTCTGAGTCAGAGAGGTTGGGGTCCATCCCTGGGTAAGTGGCCTCAGCACCATCTGTAGCATCAGTAGAGCTTAGATCAATGCCTGTATTAACATTAACAAGACTGAAAAGATCATCTAATATCATGCAGCAGTAAGCACAGATTCCACTTTACACTAAAATAACACTTACTAGGCTCTATGGCTTCCCCCTGACTGTGATCAGGAATTTCCAAGTGAGTGTCGGCTAGCTGAACTGGGTGATCTATACAATATATAAAGCATAGACGAACGATTTGCTGACACACATTTTTAGTTTGCTGACACATAGAATTCTGACCAATCGTATGTGTGTTGTCTCGGGAGTCTGCCCCTATTGCTGACACATAGAAATCTGACCAATCGTATGTGTCTCGAAAGTGTGCCCCTATTTGCCGTTCCCGTCTTGCGTTCCCTGCATCACCTCTGCTGCGACATTAATGCCAGCTTTCTGTGACCGCCTTTGCCGTCTTGCTATGAGTGCGACGTGAGTGACAGCTGGGAAGTCAGTGCCGGATACACAGCGTCAATGCCCGGCGTTTTCGCTGACGAACTACATGTCTCGGAGGAGCGCCCCTATTTGATACTGTTGCCCCCTCCTTGCTATGCTCTGCAAATTCCCCCTATGGCGTTCTAGCGGTCGTTTTGCGAATTCGTTCCTGGTACGTTCCTGCCGAGTACCCGGCATTTTGGGTGACCAAATAAATGTGTTGTGCAGGTGCCCCTATTTGATGTTCCTACCCGTTTGGCTTCAGTCCCTCTCTCGCGTTAGTGCGAGCTTACTGCGACCGTGAGGTTCAATGCGTTCTCTGGCGAAATTTGAAAAATGTCACTGCCAGCTCCCCGTTGCTTTGCGAATTGTTTGACATGCGAACCCGTGTGCAGGAACATTCCACAGATGTGGGCTGGACCTTATTTGCTCAACGACGACTTGTGATCGAATTTTTGGGGCCGAGGTATTCGAATGTGATCACTTGATGTCTTTTGCATCATTTCCGTGTTACCCTCAACACATTTTCAGGTGATGTAATTCTCATGGGTTTTCATTTACTTCCGTTTGGTCAACCGAAAACTTCCGTTGAGACTTTTGCCAAAAGAACATATAGGGGTGTCGGAACTGCATCCTCATTAACATTCGTTCTAGACAGCTACTTCGATGGCTTCTTCAAGCTCGACAGAACGCGTGCAAATAACGGACACCGTCGATCTTTTTACTACTGACACTACTTTGACACCTGCACAAGTTTCACAGCGACGTCGTCGACAACGTGAAAAGGACGCGACAAACGGCTGTATTCCAAACGACTATACTGAAAGCACGAGCGCAGACAGGCTCGCGGAGGTCTCCGGTTTCGTCTTTCCCACATTTTGCATTGTTGATAAGTTTGGTAGTCTTCTCGTCGTCCACGAGTGCGACAGAATAATGTGGACGGAACTGGCGTGCGTTCGTTGCGGACGCAACATGATACGAGCGATCAACAAACTCGTGAATCTGTGAGAATTATAACATGTGTTACACTGCATAATAATGACAGATAAACTTCAGGATTCCGATCTTTTCCATGAGGATGGCAATTTAACTGCTGCTCAAAGGGGTCAACGTCGTCGCCGTGAGCGAGAGCGGAATGCGCAAGCCAACGGGGCGCCTGCTTTTTCTTCACCAGGAGAGGGCGGTCAAGCAGCTTATGTACGTCGTCGAAGACAAGCAGCAGTACGTTCAATGCATAATGACGACTCACGCCGACTAACACGCCACAGCGTGATACAGCTCGACCTTACCCTGCGCTTGCCCGCAGACGAAGAGCTAATGTGGGTGTACGAACGGTATGTATGCCAGATCCAATTCCGATTACGTAATTTTGATTGCCTGGCAGTATCGGCGTGCGCGACACGTTCCGACGGCGAACGAGATAGAAGAACATTACTTGGGATCGTTCGATTATGAATGTCCACACTGTCATGCATTCCATTGGCTCGCAGAAAAACGCGCAAAGTCACCAAAGTCGGATCCAGAATACTCTGAATGCTGCCGCGGAGGCGAGATATCTCTCGACTGGCTTGACGCGATTCCACACGAACTGGGACACCTGTATGAAGCACACGATCGAACCGCTTCCGAATTCCGTCGCAACATACGTCAATACAATAAGGCATTGGCGTTTACATCTACAGGTGGAAGCGGACAGTTAGTCGGCACCTCGTTCGACGGTCGCGGTCCTCCAATTTACAAGATACAAGGCGAAATCCATCATCAGATTGGGTCGATCCTACCAGAAGACAATCACTCGCCCGTTTACAGTCAGATGTATATTTATGATCATGCCGAATCGTTACAATATCGGCTGCATAATAATCCTCAGCGCAGTCCAACGACGATGAACACGTTAGTTAGCATGCTCGAACGATGCCATCCTTTTGTCGACGTCTATCAACAAGCTTATCAATTGATCCAATCGACAAGTCTTAATGAATACCGAATCCAACTAGACTTTCAAAAGGGATCAGATCGTCGTCGGTATAATCCCCCAACTGGAAACAATGAACTCGCTCTCATCATTCCTGGAGACGAAGACGCGTGTGCAAATTCTCAGGACGTGATCCTGCGTCCGCGCGGTGGACCTCTTATTCGCATTTCAGAATGTCACCCTGCGTATATGGCGCTGCATTTCCCTCTGCTTCACCCTACTGGACAGCTCAGTTGGCATCCAGAGATTCCTTATGTGGGGTCTATGGCATCTGCATCTGATTCGCAACGATTCGTTTCTTTCTGCGAATTCGCGAAATTTCGCTTGCATCCGCGACCGTCACTTATCGAATCTTCACATATCTTCCAATCAGATCTCCTATTGCAAGAATACATTGTTCATTTGTGGGCCGCCGCTGAAAATTCGCGCCTCAATTGGATTCGCAACCATCAAAGCGACCTGCGGGCAGAATTATATCAAGGTGCTGTCGATGCGTTACAAGAAGGCGTCGACGTTGCCACTATTGGCAAAAAAATTATTTTGCCTTCCAGTTTCACAAGCAGTCCGCGTTTTATGCACAAGAACCTACAAAACGCGCTCGCTTTGTTGCGCAAGTTTGGAGGGTCTGACTTATTCATCACGTTCACGGCAAATCCGCAATGGAGAGAAGTAAAAGAAGCTCTACTTCCTAACCAAAGTCCCGCACAGAGACCAGACATTGTCGCGCGCGTGTTTCATCTCAAAGTCGAAAGTCTTATCGACGACATCATGCAAAAAAACGTGTTTGGCAAAGCAGAAGCTTTCGTATACACAGTCGAGTATCAGAAGAGAGGACTTCCACACATTCATCTCATCCTTTTCTTGGAGCGCTCTGCACGCATCTCCACTCCTGAAGCAGTCGACCAAGTCGTGTCAACTGAATTTCCGGACGAAGTGTCCAATCCACGTCTCTTCGAACTCGTCAAACGATTCATGGTGCATGGCCCCTGTGGCCCCGGTTATTCGTCCCCATGCATGGACGCAAAAGGAAAATGCACGAAGCACTTCCCGAAGCCTTTCCGAACTGAAACCGAAATCACCGGTGACTCTTATGTGCAGACACGTAGACGGGATACAGGTCAGTTTGTCGCCATTGGCAACAGCTTCGTCGACAATCGCAGTGTCATCTCCCATTCGCCTTATCTCCTTCTCAAATACAACGCCCATATCAATGTCGAATGCACGGCAGGATTTCATGCAGTCAAATACATCTACAAGGTGCCCCTTTGATTCCCAGACTCGTCGATAACTAACGCAATCGCGCAGTATGTTTACAAGGGGCCAGATCGTGCCTCTTTATCCGTCCACACTCATCACGCGCTCGCAAACGGTGTCGACGAAACTGCACAAACACGGGACGAGACAAGACTTTACGTAGACGCGCGTTATATTAGTTCCTCAGAAGGTTGTGCAAGACTCATGGGGTGGCCTACACATCGGGTATGTATTCGTACTACGCGTCTGATGAAATCCGACAACTGATCGAAGTCAGGAATTTCCTGCGATGACACAACTTCCCGTTCATCTAGAACGGGAACAATATATCGTCTTCGATCGTAACCATCCCAAGAGAATACACAACCAAAACAACACGCAACTTACTGCGTTCTTCCAAGCAAATCAGCAATGGCCTGAAGCGCGTCACATATTGTATCCGGATTTCCCCTCGAAATTTACGTGGGATACTAAGCATAAAATATGGTATCCTCGAAAGGGTGGAAACACCTGCGGAAGAATGATCTACGTTCCCCCCAATGTGGGCGAAAATTTTATGCCCGACTCATTCTGTCTCACGTCCGCGATTTGCGCAGTTTCGACGATATGCGTAAATACAGGGACACCATTTATCCCACCCTCCGCGATGCCTGTTTCGCACGTGGACTATTGGCGGACGATGGAGAATGGAAACACGCGCTAGAATATGGTGCGCATATGCAGACCGGATTCAAATTGCGCCTCGTCTTCATCACTATCGTGCGAGATTGCCAACCGTCCCGTCCAGCACATTTATGGGATCTCTTCAAAGCGCACCTGTGCGACGATCTCCGTCGCTTCTTGAGTAGCCAACATATCAATCCACTATCTAACGAGATGATCTACGACTACGGATTGTATCTCATTCAAACGAGACTCCAAAACGATGCCAAAACGATGCAATCCGTAGGCTTGCCCAATCCGACCACTGATTGGAGCCGACTACATACGCAAACGCCTTCGTTCCTCAATCCTACTTTTAACCCTCACGAACAAAGACACCTATTGGACAACTCTCTCCCTCTCCTAAACGACCAGCAACGAATCGCGTTCGACCGCATCTTAGCGTCGGCACTCTCACAAACTTGCCGAACTTTCTTCCTACAAGGGGCAGCGGGTGCCGGTAAAACATTCGTGTACAACACCTTATGCTTCGCCGCTCGATCGCGAGGCATGAAAGTAATATGTGTCGCTTCTTCAGGTATTGCCGCTTTATTGCTTCCAGGAGGTAGAACGGCACATTCCACTTTACGAATTCCCATCCAACTCAATCCGAATTCGACGTGCACAATTACAAAGCGCTGCGATATTGCTGACGTTTTAAAGAACGTGAAATTGTTGATATGGGACGAATGTTCTATGCAACATCGACATGCTTTCGAGGCGGTGAACAGAACTTTACAAGACGTTCGCAATTGCCATGAACTGTTCGGAGGCATTCCTACCGTGTTAGGCGGTGACTTCTTGCAGACGCTACCGGTCGTCACTTATGGAACGAAATCGGACATTCTCAACGCTGCTCTTTTCTCTTCGCCGTTATGGCCGTCTATTCAACCTTACTTTTTCACTCTTGAAAGAAACATGCGCGTAGGAAGTGATCCTCACGAGCAACAATATGCACACTGGTTACGAGAACTTGCAAACGGTGTATTGAACGACGCGGACGACACACTGCAAATTCCCGACTATCTGCGTTGTACATCAAACGACCTCACCTCACTCATCGATCATACCTATCCAGACCTTCAGCGACGTCACGGAATGGAATACTTTCGCGAACGTTGCATACTATCTCCTCGAAATCGCGAAGCTAACGAAATCAACGATTACATTCTCGACCTATTTCCCGGCCCTGCTTTTGATTTATGGGCCAGCGACGAAGCGTTTAATCCAGACACGGAAACACCTACTGCAGACTCATATATGTCCGAGGTGCTTCATAGCGCCACTCCTTCTGGCTTTCCTCTAGCGCATCTCAGACTTAAGATTGGCTGCCCCGTCATCGTTTTACGCAACATGCATCCAGACCGAGGTATTTGCAATGGCAGCAGAGGAATCGTGACACAAATAAGCACCTGGATCGTTGAGATTCTGTTGCATGACGGAGAACGGTATTTGACGCCTCGCATCACACTAGATTGCACAGATCATCAACTACCATTTCATTTGCATCGCCGTCAATTTCCCATTGCGCTTGCCTTTGCAATAACGATCAATAAATCACAAGGCCAGTCGTTCTCCACAGTCGGCGTAGACTTGCGAGTACCAGCTTTTGCTCATGGTCAACTATACGTCGCGCTCTCAAGAGGCAGATCTCGAAAACAGGTGCGTTGCATTCTCGATAACAACACTACGCCGCGAACGAAGAACGTGGTATATCGAGAAGCCATCTTGTAACGCACGCCCGTGTAAACATGTATTATCTTCGGTACGTCCTTCTTCCTCGAAAAAAAAATTCTCCAACGCGTTGCATTCTCGATGACAACATGACGCCGCGAACGAAAACCTGGGTATATCAAGAAGCCATATCGTAACGAACGCCCGTTTCAAATCCGATTCGTTTCATATTCGGTACGTCCTTCTTACTCCAAGAAGACATTCAGCGACGCTCATCTGACAAGTTCTGTGACCTTATTTTCCTTAGTTATACGTCGAAATTACTATACGGAGTACTTGCACAGCCAGTTTACATGACATATCGCTGCCGAGAACATGTTTGCACGCAGTATGTATTGCAAATATTGCGACGCTGCTATATATTGTCAAAATCGAAAAAAGGGGCCCCACCCCTATCCTTCTCGTCGCTGCTAATCACATCACACAATAACTTTACGCATTTCCGACAGTCTTCCCACTCTATTATCATGTCCAAAGACGGTCTCAATCCTGGACGAATTGAACTATTCGGAATGACCAGTCTAGAGGAGAGACGCGCTGTTCTCGGCAAGGGATACAGCTGCGTTTATGACGCCGTTTTTACTTGTGCAGACTCTGGCCGCGACGGAGTAGGAAGCTTCAGAACATACGTTGGACGTGATAAAAATAAGAAAAAAGATGGCGTATACGAAATTCGGGCGAAGGTAAGTCGCCACTAGCTTTCTCGTAACGCTACACCAAACAACCTATGAACACGCGAATAGATTGTTGCATTTAAGCCGGGTCGCAATCCGAACAGCGAGAAATACAACGACCACCAAATTGACCTGCTCGGAGACATAGATAAAGTCCGTTTTATTTATGTCGAATGTTGATATGCCTCATTATCGACGCAGATGCAACTTCTACAAGAGGCGAACATATCAGACCTTGAAGATGAGGTGCACGTTGGCGCCACGGGCATCGTTACGTCTACCGAAAAATTTCCCCCTTCTTTCTTGATACACGCCAAGCAGTACACAGACGGAGGAGCCAGTACAGACGAAATTGCAGTACGAGGCCGTATGGAAAACAACCCGAAATGGCCCGACCCTGCCGAACGACTTCCTCAGCAGAACCAAGTTATCGCGTTCAACGGAGTACTGCAAAGCTTTGACTCTTATTTTCCTCCCGGCAAAAAACCTATCACATGCGTCGTCATCGATGTGAAAGACATCACATACGTCCTTAATCCTGAGAAAAAGAAAGATGATGAATCAACACCCGGCACACAGAAGCGCAATCTACGACTATCCTTACGTGCGCGCAACCGTAAAGAAGCCACAAACACCTCCGAATCTTCACAGACTCTCCCTTCCCCTTCCACCTCGCAACTGAAAGGTAAACGCAAGGCTGAAAACTCCGAAGACGAAGTAAACGAAGATGTGTAACTTCGAATATGTGAGTGCACAAATTTCACGCGCGGTCCTCCTCTCATCCATCATCACTGCAATTTACGCGCAGAGTATCTAAAAAATTTGCCTGTCTGATCATATTTTTCCATGTCTGATTAGTTACGCTTATGAAAAAATTGAGCAAGTTGCGAGAGAAAACCGCAACGAGCGATCTCGATTTCTCTACGCGTCTGTATTAACTTATGCGAAATTTGACGAGATAATGAGACGACATCATTGCAAAATCGTCGTATCATACAAGGAGACGAAGTAAAAATAAAAAACGACGCGGTGATCACCGATGGGTCGTAATCAATAATACATTAACGACGGAGGATGTGGAAGATAACTGATGTCATCGACGGCAACAATAGCTAACTCACTTTCATAGTTTAGTAACTCGCCTGTGAATGACACATTGCTGTTTGTCGAAGGAAGACGATATGAGTGGTCAGGACACATGGGTCGAATTCCAAGAAGACCGCGTATGTTGATGTCCGCGTTAGTAGCTGCTCGTCTGATCTCCTGAGAAAGCAATACAGTAAAAGTATGAATGTCTTGTTGAACGCTGGTAACTCTTCCTGACACCGTTACTCTTGCGGTAAACAATTCGTTGGGAGACATGTGTGTATCAGGCGACACTGGCCAGAAATGCAGTAGATCCCCTATTAAATGAAATTGATTATCAGAACGTGTCGGGCTTCTCGGATGTGTGTCCGGTCGGAAAGAAACAACCTATCGTATTCTGATATAAGTGAAGAACAACGTCGAAATAATAGCTAACATACTTTGGCGTAGATGTCATATAATCCAACATCGATGTATTCGTTATCTTTAGTGATTGGCCCGGGTAACCCTCGGGTTGAAAAGGGCTACCCGTACCCGTACCCGGGAAAACCCGTACCCGTCCTCGCGGGTACGGGTTTTGACGGGTTCGGGTACGGGTTCTTGAGGGTTGACGGGTTTGTCAAGGGTTTTGTATTCCTGCACTACGGGTACGGGTACACAAAGTATAATACTGTATAACTAGTAACCACTGGCAATACCATAATCCACATCGCCCTCCCGGCCACCGCCTTCGTCACTACCGCTATCAATCACCCTTTACCGTTGTCGCCACCGCCATGATCATCTTCGCGTGATCAACGTCGTCGCCGTGGTCGTCTTCATGCTGCCGCCGCTGCCATGGTCATCTTCGTATCGTTGCCACCGTCTTGATTGTCTTCGCGTTGTCACTGTCATCTTGATTGTCTTCGCCGTCGTCGCTGCCGCCATGGTCGTCTTCATGTCGTCGCCGTCGCCGCCGTGGTCGTCTTCGCGTGGTCGTCTCCGCTGCCGTGGTCGTCCTTGCATCGCCGCCACCGTCTTGACTGTCTTCGCGGTCGCCGCCGCCGCCGCGATCATCCTCATGTCGTCGTCGCCGCCGTGTTCGTATTCGCCACTGCTGTGGTTGTCTTCGCGGTCGCCGCCGCCGCCGCCGTGATCATCTTCGCGTTGTCGTCGCCGCCGCCGTGGTCGTCTGTGGTCGTCTTCACGTCACCGCCGTCATCTTGACTGTCTTCGCCGTCGTAGCGGGGTTGAGGTGGTAGTGGGGGCTATGTCGAGTCGAGATGGCGCCGGTGCGGGTCGAGGTGCACGGCGCTGGTGAAAGCGTCGTAGCAGGGTCGAGGTGGTGGTCATAGCCAGATCGGTAGGGTTGAGGGTATCGCAGCCATATCGAATTGAGGTTGCGGCGAAGTCATACAGTCGCGGGAGCGGGAGGTCCTGCCCGGTCAAAATGGCTAAGAGAAAAACAAAAAGAAACTCACGAGGTGGGGACAATCGAGATAGCGACAACAACCTGCGTACACATGCTTGAGCGGCAGAGAGGCGAGTTGGGTGCTTGCATGCCGCGAGGCGTAAAGGTGGTGGGAGGAGGCCTCTGTGAAGGCGATGACGAGGCCGTCACTGTCCTGTGGCCTGCACCGGTTAGAGACGAACGGGAAAAAGAAAAAGAAAAAAGAAAAAAAAACGTATTCGCATCTTCGGGATTTGCGTAAGGGGAAGGAAGAGGGAGACGTGCCTGTTTGCGAGGTGTTTGGCGTCGGTGATCTGGTTTGACGGAGGGGAGGAGGGGAGAGAGAGCGAGAGGGGGTGATGGGAGAAGCAATACAGTATCGATGGACGAGTGTTGCATGCACATTACCCGTGGGAACCCGCGGCACGGGTACGGGTTTGCCTCGGGTTGAAGAATGGCCACCCGTACCCGTACCCGGCACTACCCGACCCGGCACCCGGGCGGGTTACCCGTACCCGAGCCAATCACTAGTTATCTTGACGTGTAAGGTAGCATAAACTGCAAACTACTTGTGTTCCCGTGATCGGCAGCGAACAGCAAATAATAACGTCGAAGATGAACGAATCTTGCGGTCCAGGGATGATGCGAGGATTTTCAAGAATCGCACGTGCGTTGACATACGCCGTGCCTTCCCTAGGGAACGCAAAATGGTCGCACATGAGGTTCACTGTGAGACAGACGAATGCACTTTTCGCATACACAGTCGAAAAAGGGGCTCAGGCGGAAACACTTTATATGGAACAGAGTAATCGTATGTTTCCCACTGATAACGCTCTCTGCGCACTAAGACTCACAATCTGTTGAATCGACGCGATTCGCATCTGCCTCACTGTATGCAGTCTGAAGCGCCGTACTATTTGTCGAGAAATAGAATGTTGCCTATGAACAAGTTAAAAAAAATTGTGCGGAAGCCTGCCCAGCCAAGTACCCTCGCAAAATCAGGAGTCATTCCGTCATAGGCAACGTGCCACCGTGTCACGATTCCATAGGAAGTAACTGAGAACCGTCGCCAGTTGTGGAGATAGGCGGAGAACTAACATGCAACTCCTTCATTTGATTCGATAAATCTGCTGCCACTGACAAATGGCAATCAGCAACGGCTTCGGTAACATCAGAAAGATGATAACTCGTACACGCCGACTCCTGTTCGATAGGCCGGCCACAATCAACCTCTGTACTGTCATCCGGTGCTGAAGAAGGATGCAACGAGAACCGCGCTTGCAGCATATAAACATGATCGTTACGACCTTTCTTCACCCTACGAGACTGTTACGAAAAAAAATTGAGACCCAAAAAAAAACGAGGGAAACAAAGAAACGTACAATCTTATCTGACTTTAAATCTCCGCTATTTTTCTTCAGCTGATACTCACGCATTTGACGCAACCGCTGGCCTTCCCGTCGACGATTAAGATCTGGTGAATGTACATCGCCTGTAGAGGACGTACAACTCATCATGCGATAAGAGGAGTATGCCAGTGAATACTGATTTGACATGAGCAGCATGCTCCACTTAGTTCTTTGGCTGCCCCTATCGGCTTGGCCTCGTGCTCCCGCTACCCCTATTGCTTTACTACGTTGCTGAGCCGCCTAAACAATTTCCATCCACATCCCTTTGCATACGATGGCTACCACACACCCTGGGACTGCATATCTTAATGCGAGAGCCGTTCTCGAACACCCTCGTATCAAACACCATGACGACGAGACATTTATCACGTTCGACGGCATATTGCGTTGCGCATCTCCCGCCAGACAAAACCAAGTGATTTGTAGCTTCTCTTATAAGAAAAAACACGAAAACGAACAAATTCATGTCGGTATTTACGACATACATGCCAAGGTACTCGTACATCCTTTGACAGCTGCAAAAAAATCCAATCAATTACAGGTGGTTTCCTTTAGACCACAAACTCACGATGCCAGCCCCGCTCGCAGAGACAACCAGTTCGACCTGATGGGAGATATATTCGACATGTGTAACTCTTACTTGTCGCACTTGATTGGCTAAACGTATAAAAATACGGCGCAGCTGTTTCGCGTATCTGCTACAACGGCCCCGTTTGCAATCCGTCACACGCCAGCAAGGCTGTCGATCTCAGGCAAAGTATCGGCGACTCAACAAGACATTGGCACATTCACCATGAGCGTCCAACAGACTATTCGATGGGCTGCTCCGAACACTACGTTGAACATACGCGGTGCAATACGTATGCGCGCAACGTGGCCGCCCACGGTAGACCAGCATCTGCCAATCTTAAATAGCGTAATTTCCTTCAGCGGACAATTAGTAGCATTCGATCACAGCGTCGCTCTAATCGCGTTAGATGACTTATGCTATCTTCCACGTCCTGGCAATTTTGTATGACATCGACCGCTTCGTATCTCTAAATTTTTTGATTGAACTCACTGTTTCATATGTTTCGGCCTCTTTGCTTCAATATCACGCTTCCTGACTGTCGATTTACGAACACGTTTCGGAGCAAATCGAAAAATTGATGCACGCAGACCGGCCCTTCGGGCCGGTCCGCAGTCGCTAGTCTACATAATTGTGTGCCGCTTTGATGTTAAAAAATAATAATAATAATAATTGATAAGTATGGGGAACCCAAGTTAACGACTCTAAACGCACCTTCCGAGCCATCTAGGCGAGATCCACCAGCAACTAGTGCTCTATCAAGAAGTTCAGCCCCCCCCTGGGCCTGAGAAAGGAGTTGTCTTGTCCGATCGATGCATGATCGCACGAAGAGGGCCAAATCAGTATTTGATGATAAGGACTGGAGAAACTCTTGGTCTTGCTGTAAATGGGCCTCAACAGTGCGTTTTGTGACACGTTTTGCCCCCCCATTGCACTTAGAGCACAGGCAACTGTATCGTCAAGCTGGTAGAGACATGAGCTACAGAGAATTGACGAGGATATGTGGATCTAGAAGAGCGAGCGCGGACTCTGGTGCGGAGCGTGAGAACGGCACGTGTTCTCGTAGTTATGCTCGCCGCACGCGTATTCAACGTGTCTGTTCGTATCTATCTGGGCTTGAACCATGCACGACGACTCCGAGGACGATATCTTCAATCCGAGCAAGCTATCCCTTCCGCGCATGGACTTCCGCATTGACAACGAGGATGAAGACGAACTCGAGGATTATATGGGCACCCAGAGACCTCAACTGAGGTCAAGGCCACCGATTGACTTTGCAGGACGCTCAGCCGTTAACTCCGGCGTTGGCCCTCCTTTCAATGTCGCTACCCGTCCACCTTCTGGCATGTCCGACTCGACGCTACACTCTGGTCTCGGCCATTCGGCAGCGTACACTGGCATGACGTTCCCACGCAAGATGTCTTCGTCACCAAGGCCCACCCCGGATGTTATTGCCTCATTGACAGTCGCCGAGCTTTTTTACAATCCCCACTACCTCAAATTACGCGAAGAGTTCGACCATGTGTCCAGGGCCCTTGCCACGCAGACTGTGTCACGGAGCTTCACAGGGTCCCTTACCGCGAAGTGCGACACCCTCGTCCCGGATAGTTACCAAGGTATGTAACATTTCGTTCTCGAGTCCTAGTATTCACTAAATGATTAAACTCCGCAGCACCTCCTCTGCGTTCTAAGGACTCTCACGCATCGTCTTTGGGACCGCACACTGAGGACTCTCACGCATCATCTTTGGGGCTGAGCGATTCAGCGTCTCAACAGATGAGGTACGATCCTGCATACGATAAGGCTATCGAAAGCCTCCTTGGAACCGTGGAGCCATCGCTCACACGGCCGCAATTCCTCTCACAAGAAGTCCTATGGTACTCTAACGATTGCGACACTGACAAGAAGTATGGCGACATCATCACGAAAAAAAATAAGTATCGACCAAAGATGAACCTCGCTGTCCGCCGCCCAGACGGGTCGAGAGTCTCACCTCAAGAGTTCTCCAATATCCGACATTCCACACTCATTATCTATCACAAACTCGTCAAACTCGCCGGCTCGGACCCCTGTGCGATGCGCGATGGCGACTCCAAGCCGCCGACTATGACATTCATCAAGAACTTGTTCAAGACCGACTTTGATAAAGCCGTCCTCGAGCTCGAAGCAGAGCACAAGCTACTCCGCCTTTGCACCTATCATTGGAAAGCCGAAGCCTTGATTGGTCAGATGTTCAGGGGGCGAAGTGAAATCGAGGCGTCAAGCCGCGCCCGAGCCGCTGCTTCCATGCCTCCCGATGATACCCCGGACCCACCCACCGCATCAATCCCGCAAGTCTGGGACGCGGCACCCGTGAATGCGGCGAAGCGTGCCTTCGAGTTGAGCCCTGGTCCCAAATCCCCTTCGGCGTTGCACGCTCAAAAGCGCAGCAAGGATGGCATTGTCGCACTCTTCGGACAGAAGACTACGAGGCCTTCAGTGCCCTCAAATCGTAAGTACCCCATTCGGCGAAGTTCAAACGCTAACTGGTATGTACACAGAGCCCCCACATGCACGCAAGCTCGTTCCTACATTCCTTGGTCGCACTGAGGTGATCAATGCAGAACCCGAGCCCACGTCAACAAATCTCCACCCTGTGTTTGTTGATCCATCTGGTGCGTCCACACCGCTTTTACAACCTACACATTCTGACTCAAGGTCGAATCCACAGCCGATAACCTTATCAGTAAGTAAATTCTCTGCGAGCACGCTACCACTGACTATATCCTCACAGCGGTCCTTACTTCCGACTTCCCCTCCTTGACAAATGCCGCCAGCCTCATTCGCTCCATGAACGTGCATGCGTCGTTCAAGCAAGGCAAACCTTCCAACAATGTCACAGCACTGCTCGAGCGAATCCAATTCGCAGACCCGGGTTCACCGGATATTGACGAAGACAATACATGTCAAAGTTGGGGCCACGATTTGTTCACAGCAGGTGGTATCAGCCCATCGTCCTCACTCACCACCTGGGAGGATGTCGGCAGCGCTGCCACCGCATTCAAGCTAGTGGCAGCCGCCCTCAAGACGTGTCGGGAAGCGCGACAAATGTGCGTAAACGCTGGAACGCCAAAGATGGATGGCTTCATTAGCGATATCTATCTCGAGCAAATCCTCGAATGTCTTGAGAAATGCTGGGTCGGCGCTGGTGGGGTACGTATTCGACTCCTCTGACGGAGTCTAGTTCATTTCATTGTTTTTAGACCATTACTTCTTCTCGTGTTCCGGTCATTCCCACCACCCCACCTGCTCCTTCCTATCGCGATGTTGCAATGTCGCCCCCAAAGCACCCGCTCAAGCTCAAAATCAAGCGGCCAACGCCCATCACAAATGTCATCGCCCCAACCCATGCCCCGGCTCCCACAGAAAAAGCCTCTACCGGCACCCAGCAGCCCGCAGTCAACACAGGACCCACGCAGGAGCCTTCAGCGGCATTGGATGAGGTGCGTCGGGTTCAATTACGACCCCCAAGCTGCTCACACACGACCTGTAGGGTACCCGCGCAGATGCCGCATCACTGAAGCACCTTCAAGTCTCGGAGCCACTTACCTGGATCGGCGACAACAAGATCAGTGCGCCGAAGTCGAAGCGCAAGGATGGTGTGTCGTATCTCGAGTTCGAGCTGCAGGGTAATGTTAACCATGGCACAGATCTCGTTGCAGCCATTCTCGAGTCCCCGGAGTTCGCGCAGGTGTCCAAGTCAACCATCCAGGAAATTGTCGATAATGTGAGGTTTTTTACGTTCATATTTCCCCATGCTAACCCCATTTCGCCAGCGCAAACCGAAAAAAGGGTCGAAAAGGCAACTCGCTGCACCGCCTTAGTGTATGCACGCGAACGGGGATCTGATCGCTTCAAGTTCCTATTGAATACCCAGTTTAGATTCTCGGGGGCTTACTCAGGGGGTTTTATTTTGTTTTCTGAAATTTCCAACGTACATACAACGACCTACAATGGCCGACCAGCATGACTGGCCGACGAATATATTTGACTACAGAGTGCACAAAAATGATGCATGATGACCAAGATCTGACGAATGTGTGACAAAATTTGACTGGGGAATTGTCCCCAAATGACTAGATTGGACATGAGATGACTAATGAAATGATAGATATTGACTAAAACGGACTTGGGACGACCTAGATTGGACGGTCGATGACCGACAAAACGGCAAATATTGACTCGGGATGACCTAGAGTGGACGATCGATGACCGACAAAACGCCAAATATTGACTATATCGGACTTGAAATGTGGCATATATTGACTGGATCGGACTCGGAATGACCTAGATTGGACGGTCGATGACCGTCGAAACGCCAAATATTGACTAGATTAGACTTGGGATGTGGCATATATTGACTAGATTGGACCTGGGATGACTAACTAAATGACAAAATCGTCTACAGAACTATCCCAAAATGACTCGGGGATGACTCGGATAGGACTTATTTTGACTTCGGCTAACTCAAACAAGCCGACATGAATCCGACTCTATGTCAATTTTTAGTCAATCTGTCAATGATATTTTGCAAATCTACCGTTTTGTGTCATTTTGACTCACGATGACCTATTTCTGACCACTGGCTGACTTATTTGTTTTTACTGAGCATCACGGGTGAGGCCTGGACCCTGGGAACGGAAGTCCTCCCGTTTGACGCCGACGTCTTCGGTATCGCCAAAACGGTCGAGGCGCTGGCTATGTACTATACCAAGGAGGTGGCCCCTCCGGATGAGTACTTTATTTTCTCGTCCTCGGCCTCTGCTCTACAGGCTGCACGTAACCCTCGCAACTGCACCGCACAGAAGCATGCCCTCATGTTTCATCAATCTCTCACCACCCTTCATCTCCATCACGCTAATGTCCGCTTCTATTTAGTATGGACTCCGGTGGACGGGGACTTGGAAGGGCAACAGGTGGCACGGCGGATGGCAACCGAGGCCTGCACGCGCGATCCCCCTGCGGGTCTAGATCGCGTCCAATCTGCGGCTTTTCAGAAGGACCGGGCAAGGCAACGCGCCTTCCAACAGTGGAGCGACAAGTGGATGGGTGACAACCTCATCCCTTCGTTCTGCCGAACCTGGCTGGGGGAAGACGCCATATCACATCACCACCGCGTCCTCATCACGACCCCCCCCCAGCACGACAAACACCACCCCCTATGGCTCGCCGCCACAGACATGGAGCGCGACGAGCGGGGGAAGAAAACCAAGACGCCGAAATTCACACGGCGCACTACCTCCACCGCAATGCAGGTGGCGACCGACCACACCTTCACCGGCACCTATTCCCAGCGGTTCCATCCCTCGGACCCGCCCGAACACGTCGCCTGCCCTTGCGGCCATCCCCTTCGTTCCGCGGAGCACGTCCTGCTCCACTGCCCGCAGTTCGTCCAACCTCGCCTCTCCTACGCCCTCCTCAGCACGGCGTGGAACCCTATCACCCCCCTCATCCCATACGCCGCCCTCTTCTCCACCAGGAAGGGGGCCGAGAAGCTTTGCAAGTTTCTCCAATTCACGCGTGCCCTCTCTCGGCCCGACCCCGGTCCGCCCCTGCCGCCGCCTGAGCCTGACTGAGTCCCCTGAACCCGGGGTTTGTATTTCTCCCCTTTTTATTCGCTCCTCATGTCCGATCTAACCGAACTTATTGCCTCACCCGCAAATGTAACACCACGCCTCATGGCACTATGTATCCCGGGCGGCCCTAGTGGCTGCCTCGTTCGCTTAACTTACCAACTCGTGTTCCACTTCTCGCTTCTCGTCTCGGGGCCACCTTCTGATAGGACTAACGTGTTTCATAATTGTAACGGCTCGTAGTTACGACTGGTCTGTGCCTCCGGTGTATAACCCAGTAATAAAATGGATCAAAAAAAAAAAAAAGAAAGACGTTCTAGCCTCGGCAAGTCAGCCAGACATGCAACACAGGCCGCAGGTGGAAAGTCGGCGGTCTGGGGTATATCGACGAGTACAAGTTCGACTAGGCCACTTGCAGAGGAAAGAAGGGTTGGTAATGCCGGAAAGGGAATGCCGCTCAACGAGATTTCCCGTAAAGAGGGGGCAGATCCACCTAAGAAACCGTCAGTGAGGATGGGTATGTCCAGACCCCGCGAGGAAATCGTGAGATGCCTCAGTTCCGGAAATGACACCTGTATTAAAGTGACCATCTTTTCCAAAACCGCGGTCGTTATCGAGAGTCTGAGAAGGCGTACACGCTTGTGTTGCTCGAGTGCAGCAAACATATTATCCTCGTCGTCAGGAGAAAGGCTCGTCCCAGTGCAATAGCCGTAGTCAATGGCGATAGGAAAGGTTGGTGGCCAGCAACCCAGACCCTTCTTCACAGGTGTTCCGTGCGTGCAGTGGAGTTGGAGGTCGAGACGGAGTGGCGATGCAAAAATGATTTCTCGCCACCTGCTGCAAACGTGTACCAGTGGGTACCACTCCCAAACGGGGTAAAAACGGTCTTTATAAGCGGCGCTGGAACTTCTGACGAGGTCAAAGACTTCTAACAAGACGTCGTCGGTGAGGATGTCAATCGTGGTTGCGCATATTGCGTGTCTATGACTCTCGCCTAGTATCCCACACAAGTCAGTCCCCGTTGCAACGCCATACGAGAACTCAAAAGCGCACGTTGAGACCTCATCTTCCCTCGTTCCTTTTGGTGGCTTTGAGTAATCTTCCCAGAGTCAATGATTTTGCAGGGGGCATGCGTCCGTGTTGGAGTGGCACAATCGCTTTGCAGGGTATGTGGGTGATCACTGAGGGAGATTGGCGGGTGCTCAGTCAATTTGTGCCACGGAAATATGACAAACAAAGTCCCAAAGGACCCGAACTCACCTGTGAGAGCTCATTGATGACGCAGATAATCCCCAGTAGACGAAACGGCCGCTCTTATACAATGAGTACTATATGAGTATATAAGTGGTGACGCGATCAAGTTCAACATTCGGCTGTTGATTCGGAGCCGCGCATAAACCTATCACAAGTAATTTTCTCAGGCGTGGACTATATCCCATTGGCCATTGGCCCATTCGTAGTGACACCTGAATGGGATCTACGTTTCTGTTCCTTTAGGGTGGACTTACACACCAGTTAGTGCCGTGTCATGCGTGCCGTGTGCGGCCAGATTCAGTTGTGCGAACGTGGAATTCTCGAGGAATGACAAAACCACGTCCAAGCACGCACAGAAAAATGTAAAATGTAAACAACATGCTCACGCTCAGTCCTAATCACTACCATCGGGTGGAGGCCCCGCTCCTGTTCACGGCGTCCGTCCCGCCATCGGAATGCCATCACGTGACCCACCTACTATTTTGGATTCGCTCTTCGCTCTTCCTCCTATCCCCTTGTCGGACTGCCCATGCCATCGTTGACCCTGCAGAGGAACGAGGGAAGATGAGGTCTCAATGTGCGCCTTGAGTTGTCGTATGGCGCCTGCAACGAGTACTGTACTGACTTTTGCTTTTGTGGGATACTAGGCGAGAGTCACAGACACGCAGTATGTACAACGACGATTGACACACTCACCAACTATGTCTTGCTAGAAATCTTCGACCTCGTCAGAAGTTCCAGTTCCATTTTTCAAGTCCGTTTTTCCCACTTTCGGGAGTCGTCCCAAGAGTCCCCCCGTTTGGGAGTGGCACCCGCTGGTATGCGTTCGTCGAAGATGGCGAGAAATCATTTTTGCATCGCCACTCCGTCTCGACCTCCAACTCCTCTGTACCCACAGGACGCCTGTCAGGAAGAATCTGGGTTGCTGGCCACCAACCATACCTATCGTCATTGGCCACGGCTATTACAGTTGGAAGAGCCTTACTCCTGAAGCCGAGGATAACGTTTTTGCTGCATTCGAGCAACGCGATCGTGTACGCCGTATCAACCTTTCGGTAAAGGATGCGGTTTTGGAAAAGATGGTCACTTTAATGCAGGAACCATTTCCGAAGCTGAGGGATCTTGCTATTTCCTCGCGGTCTCAAGACATGCCCGTCCTTCCTGATGGCTTCTTGGGTGGATCCGCCCCATCTTTACGGGAAATCTCGTTGAACGGCGTTCACTTTCCGGAATTGCCAACTTTTCTTTCCTCTGCAAGTGACCTCGTCAGTCTTATACTCTTCGACATACCCCAGGTCGGTTACATATCACCTGCGGCCTTTGTTGCATGTCTGGCTGTCTTGCCAAGGTTAGAACGTCTCTCCATCGCATTCCGATTCCTGGATTCCCCCACTGATCGAACACAACCACCTCCCGCGATACGGGCCGTCCTTCCCTCTCTCACCACCTTTGTATTTGAGAGTGAAAGCGCGTATTCGGAGGTCATCATGTCCCGACTCGATACCCCCCAACTCGACTCGATGATCATAACATACACCGATTTCGTTGCCTTTCGGATTACCGAACTTTCGAAGTTCATCGAGCGCTCAGCCCTCAAACCTTCCCGGCTCGGGCATGCGAAAATATGCTTTGATGATGATGATATCTGGTTATATCTTTTTCGTAAAACCGATCCAGACGAGCCTCCTATCGCGATTCGAATCACATCATCCGTGGGACTAGTGTTTAAAATGGCGAGGGTGCTCAACCAGACTTCCGCAATGCTTTCAGATGTGGTCCGTCTCGAGGTCACAATAGAATCATATATGCGAGACTATGTCGGGGAAGATATCGACGACGACACCGAATGGTTGGGGCTCTTCCGCCCGTTTTCGGCTGTGAAGAAGTTGCTTACATGCGAGGAATTGGCGGAGTGCATTACTCGTGCACTCGAAGGCCAGACCGAGGAGGCGGATACCCGGGTATTGCCATCCCTTAAGTCGATATGCGTGGAGGATCAGCATGCGAAGGAGGCGAGGGAGCTCCGGGAACGTGGTCGGTTCCCAAGCAACGGCGATGAAGGGCTGGATTCGGATGATAGTGAGTAAATCGGAGAACGACCCGTACTACTTGGATAACTGTGCGGTACAACTCTCTAATCCTACCACGGCTGTACTTAGGGGATGACCACGACACCACCGACGAAAATATATACACCGAAGATACAGTATATCCGTTTAATTAGACCGCAAATGTGGTACCAGCAGTTATTTTCCGCGTTTCTTTTGTACGGTTAGACGAATCATGTTGCCAGTCCACGCAGAATTAAGCAAACGAGACGGCGAACTTAGACAAAAAGACAGCTTGGAGCAGTTCGGCTGCCCCGGGTCACTGTAGTAGGCGGCCCTCCGACCGCGGCTCTTCGGTGTCGTATATGCGACTCCGAGTCGGAGTGGTGCCGCGATACTTGCCTCACTCAGTGAACATTCACTGCAGGTGTCCCAAGATGTACAGTTTTGGGTTCGGGTTTCCCATGTGCGCGATCAAATCGATCGGGTTCGATGTTAACTTCATCATTACTAAATTCTACTCGCGCACACCTTCGACTTGAGGTCCTCCGTGTATAAACAATAAACAGGAATGTCGGAGAAGGCCAAGAGAGTTGGGGTTAAGCTAATCCCAGTAAATTCGAACGTCGTCATTGAGTAGAGGGGCGTCGATTTGGGCCATGAGACCCTCACAGTACTCGCTACAACCTCTAAATTCAAATTTGGTGAGAACGGGAAGGACGGCCCATCTCGGGGCCCGGGGATCCAGTGGCCTTCTCCTTTCAGTCGTAAAATCCAGACGTTGGATATTAACGCAAAGGGTTTCGAGCCTGGACAACACGGAAAGACCCGCTGCCATCGCCTCCGGTGACATGCAACGCGGGGGTAAGTCGAGTCGGAGAGAAACAAGGTCACGCGACGACAAAAGAAACGTCGGAAATTCTAGGAAGGGAATGCCAGATAAGTGGACTTGCTGTAGACATGGCGCAGATCCACCCAAGAATCCACCTGAAAGGATCTGAGTCGGTGGTCGAACATCCTCAGGCTGTACCTTCGCCACTCTGGGATAAAGCACAAGATGCGTCAGTACTGGAAATGGCTCCTGCATCGCCACGACAATCTTTTCAAACTGAGAGCTCTGTATTTTAAGAGTGATGGATCGTACACGATCGCGGTGCTCGAGTGCAACAATGACGTCATCTTCGTCGACGGGAAGGTGATAGCTGATGGCAACAGGAAACGCTGGCCAGAAACCGAGAATCTTCCTGGCACTGGCATTTGTCCAATTTGAGCAGCAAAGGTGCAGATCGAGATAGCGTGGTGATGCGTATATGATATGTCGCCATCGTCGGGAAACGTGCACCAGGCTTTGCCATTCCCCCATACGAACAATAGGGTGCTTGGAGGCAACTTGGAGGGGTCGCGTACACAGAAGGCAAATATTTCTAGAAAGATGTCATCTGGGAGGATGTTGATTGTCAGGGTCGCTGTCTGTCTGTGACACTCTCCTGTGTCATACTTAGTACTCCGTGCGGGTACCAAACCAGAACTTGAGCACTTACCAGAAGCATGAGCCATTCCAATCTTCAATTTTTTGCAAGTCAGGGTTGAAGTGTTTCCAGGGGACGAATTAGGAAAAACGACGTTGATCAGTCATCTCAGGGGTGGTCGCGCAGGAGGATAGACAAAGTGGCGGAGTTTGACTCGATTACTGTACTACTCCCGCCACACGTTGCCCGCCACTCGCAAATGGTCGCAGGGGTGATGGCGACCGTGAGTGCCAGTGACTACAGGAGGAATTTGAAGATCAGGGAGCCTAATTCCAAGTAAGATCTTGACTGAATTGGTGTATTCTGTGCTTGCCCCGGCCGTCCGTCTGGGTCTGACGATCTCACCGCTTCACTCTCTCCCCAGTTAACGGCGTACATGGGTTCTGATGGAGATCCTCGAGTTGGGGCTGTCCATTAGGGATACCAGGTGCTCCAAAATACTCGCGAACATCATCCGAAATATCAAAGTGAGAACGACATATCACACAACACTTTCAAAAAAGGAAACTGGAGAAGTACGTTCACTCTCTGCCAGTACCCTATTCTGACTGCTCGCGCTCGTCCAGCAACAACTTGGAAGGTGAAACTACGTGTCGACGGACAACCCTGGTGAATGGCCGCATCACTGGAAAGCCCGCGACCTGAGCGCGAGACGCTCTTCGTTCCTCCGAGTCCAATTCGGCACCATCGGCCCATCGCGCGATTCGCACCGCAATTTCCATACACTGGCACCTGCTGACCACTTGGGCGTAGGATAAATTATGCAGCTCTGTCGTTTTTATCACCCATACTACTCGTGTGGGTTCACCATTTATTTCGCGTATTATCCATCATCTGCTACCTGACTCGTGAGTCGTACAGGTGTCTGTACAGGATGAAGACATGACCATTTCGATCAACATTCTAGAGAGGAAAATACCACGAGATTTCTCCTAACTCCGATAGAACTCGTCTTCCGTGTCGACCACGGTTACCGGGAAACCGGTGAGCCGGCGCATAGCGAGGAACCCCGTCTATGGATCCCACTGGCTCGTCGCCATCATCGTTATCCATCTCGTCTAACCATATCAGGTGGAGCTCTGGAAACACATTGGGGACCATCTCCCCTGAGTTGGCGGTGTCTTCGAGCGCAGAAACAATATACTGCTGCAATCCCCCCAGACAAATGCAACGTTTGCACAGCAGGAAATAGGCGGAAGAATGGTAACCAGTCGGCGAAGTCCATTTCCGTTGGATCTACACCGTCCCCGTGGGCGTCTAGATTATCCACGTTGGAGAACATAGGGACAAGTTGTCCAAGAACCCGGGCAACGGACGGAACTTGCGTATCTAAAAACCCTCGGTCCAAGAGTTCCAGAGTAAGACGCGCTTGATAGCGTTTCCCTTGTGGACAGTTTGAATAGAGTTTGAATTTGGGGGTATCACAGTCAAAGGTTAGTCGCGCGCGGTTGAACTGGTCAAGCTTGAGGGTTTCTGTGCGATCGAGGAAGCGAGTAAGTTGGGTAGTTTGAATCCCGTAAGTACTGAAGTATTCTATTCTGAGGTTGTCGACTCGAGGCGTATCAATTTGGGCCAAGAAGTCCTCCAAGTACTTGCTATGACCTTTGTAGTGAAACGCGGTGAGAGCGGGAAGGGTAACTCGCATTGGGGGATCCGGACGATCCGTCCTTTCATCTGAGGAAGATAATGTCACCTCGTCGAATGTAATGGAAAGGGTTTTGAGCCTGGTCAACACGGCCAGACTTCCGACCAAATCCTCCGGTGAAATGTAACCACTCTGGAATATATCCTCGACTTTGAGCGTAATGAGGTTACGAGCTGACCGAAGAAACGTTGCCAATTGTGGGAAGGAAGCGCGTCCTAAGCGGAAATATTGTAGACTTTGGGCAGATCCACCCAGGAATCTCTCGGGAATGACCGGTGGCACATCTCCAGACTCGGGGTCCCATGCAATGGCGAGGTCCAGATGTGTCAGCATAGGAAATGACTTCTGCATCACAGCGGCCACCTTTTCCAACAGTGGGCCCTTTGCAAGAATATCGACACGGCGTACACGACTGGTGCGCCTAAGTGCATAAATGACGCTATCTTTATCCTCATGAGTAAGGCGAGAGTCAGAGGAGTAGTCAATGGCAAGAGGCAAGGTGACCGGCCAGGAATCTAGATTCCGCCTGACAGGTGTTCCGTATGAACAGCTGAGGTGCAGATCGAGACGGCGTGGCGATTCAAATATGATTCTTCGCCATCTCTGGCAGACGTGTATGAGAATTTGCCATTTCCTCCTGGGTTGAATAACTCCGGTCGAATACATAGTGGAGCCGCGGAGATAAAATCGAATATTTCGAGGAAGACATTGTCTGGGAGCGTGTCGATTGTCACACCATGTCTATGACTCTTGACTGTCACGGTGCATGCAACTCAGCACTCGTTGCATGCGCCAATATAGAACGCAAATACGTACGTAGAACCCTTCCCATATTTAGGAATCTTTCAGGGCTCAGGCTACCCGTCGATGTCCAAGCAATTCCAGGGGACAAACCAGGGGAAACAACGTTATTTTTCCACAGGGGGAGTGTCATCATCGTGGCCTGCGCAAAACCAAGAGCCCACGCAGACACAGAAGCAGATGCCGGGTTGTGGTTGAGAAGGCGAGCGCATATACTCGCAGCGTCACGATCTACCCCTTCTCGTAATAACTTGATCCTTGGGTCTTCCTGGTTACAGCCATGCTCGAGAATGTCATCGATCAATGAGAACACTGAGTAGCCATTGAGGGAGAGGCATTTGAGAACATCATTGAGCTCTGGGCGCATTTAGTCAACCGTTGAGAGTAAAGGAGTGAGGTAGACTAAGTAGCCAGTTCGTTCGGAATGAGGACGTTTCGTGTGCACCACCGTGACTTATATGTTATTGAGACTGCCAAAATAATTGATTAATTTCTAAGAACCGAGATAGTTTATATAATAGAAGGGAGGCAGACTCAGTCGTCAATCGTCGTGTGGAGTGAGTTTGAGGCTTCCCCACTCCGTTTCGAGTCGCACTTGCTGACCTGACAGCCTCGCCCCGTCGTTGTGACTTTTCGTCTCGCCGCTTCGTGTAGAACGCCATTCACATAAGTCCGGGTGCTGTGAGTCGCTCCCGTTGTAGATATGGTCCTCGTGGCCACAATGAACCTGCAGTCATACAGCTCCTCCGTGCAGTCTAGGCTCTCAAGTGGGCGTCACTTCGTTATGTACAGTGCCATGTCGGTCACTGGCATAACTGTGTGTGTGTGTCAATCATTTGTCTCAGTTCCACGCTGCTCGACGCGTCAGGGCATAACTTAGTGATACCAGGAGGATCACTGACCTTGAACTAGATGGAGAATACAAAGAAGCTTGATACTGTTGCAATATCAGCACATAGAGCCGCAGGCAGTCACATGGTGGATATAGCTGGGAACTAGATCCTCCCCGCCGCGCCTGACAGTTGCAGAGCCAATGAGCCATCCCCTTTCAGAGTGCCATCGAGAATACTCGCCGCAAGTGGAACAGTCTATCAACAGCGTGTGGCATGTGTACAAAATACGAGGAATACATTTCCGTCTAACTCGATAGTGGTGACGGCGGGAAACAAGGCGGGAAGGAGTGGTCGCGACACTGACCCAACAAACAAGCTCGCATCACGTAAGCGTTCTCACAGTCTAGTATCGAGTCTGACTAGATCTGACTGCTCGCACTCGTCGAGAAACAAATCGGGAGATGAAATTGCGTGTCGACGCAATCCGGATGGCCGCGTCACTGGCACCCCCGTGACCTAAGGTTCCTGGTTCCTCCGGTTCGATTTGCGCGACTCCCGTACCTTGATCACTTGGGTATGGGGCTCTATCATTGTTAGCAACCGCCTACACTACTCGTGCGTCACCATGTATTTCGCGCATCATCTATCATCTCTTAAGTGAACCGTACAGGACGAGGGCTAGGGCCATATCGACCAAAATAACTAAGGGGGCAATCATCACGAGACTTTCTCCCTAACTCCGATAGAACTCGTCTTCCGTGTCGACCACGGTTACCGGGAAACTGGTGAGCTGGCGCATAGCGAGGAACCCGTCTATGGATCCCACTGGCTCGTCGCCGTCCTTGTTATCCATCTCGTCTGACCATATCAGGTGGAGCTCTGGAAACACATCGGTGACCATCTCCTCTGAGTTGGAGGTGTCTTCGAGCGCAGAAACAATATACGCTGCAATTCCCCCAGACAAATGCAACGTTTTCACAGCAGGAAATAGGCGGAATAATGGAAGCCAGTCAGCGATTTGCCTCGAATTTACATGGTCCCCGTGGGCGTCCAGATGTTCCACGTGGGAAGACATAGGGATAAGTTGACCAAGAATCTCGACAACGCACAGAATTTGCATATCTAACCATGCTTGGTTCACGACTTCCAGAGTAAGACGTGCCCGACGGTGTTTCCCTCGCGGAGCGCTTGAATCGAGTTCGACTGTGACCACATCATGGTAAATGGTTACTCGCGTGCGGTTGAACTGGTCGAGCTCAGGTTTGAGGTGTTCTGTGCGATCGAGGAAGCGAGTCAGTTGTGTAGCTTGAATCTCGTGCGTAAAGTATCCTATTCTGAGGTCGTCGACTCGAGGCGTATCAATTTGGGCCAAGAAGTCATATAAGTACTTGCTATAACCTTCGTAGTGAAACGTGGTGAGAGAAGGAAGGGTGATTCGCATTGGGGGGTCCGGACGAATTCTCCATTGATCAGAGGGAGATAATGTATTCTTGAGTGTAATGGAAAGGGTTCTGAGCTTGGTCAACACGGCCAGACTTCTGACCATATCCTCCGGTGAAATGTAACCATTCTGGCATATATGCTCGACTTTGAGAGTAATGAGATTGCGAGCTGACAGAAGAAACGTTGGCAATTGTGGGAAGGAAGCGCTTCCTAAGCGGAAATATTGTAGATTTGGGGCAGATCCGTCCAGGAATCTCTCGGGAATGCTCGGTAACATACCCTCGAGATCCCATGTATTGACAAGGTCCAGATGTGTCAGCAAAGGAAATGACTTCTGCATCACGGCGGCCACTTTTCTCAACAGTGTGCGCGGTGCACGAATATCAATATGGTGTACACGACTGACGCGCCTAAGTGCATAAATCATGCTATCTTCATCCTCAGAAGTGAGGCGGCGAGAAATAGAGAGGGAGTAGTCAATGGCGAGAGGCAAGGTGACCGGCCAGGAACCTAGATTCCGCCTGACAGGTGTTCCATATGAGCAGCTAAGGTGCAGATCGAGACGGCGTGGTGATTGTAATGTGATTCTTCGCCATCTCTGGCAGATGTGTACTAGTACTTGCCATTTCATCGGGCGTTGAACATCGATTTGAGACATAGTGGAGTCGCGTAAACAGAAGTCGAATATGTCCAGGAGGACGTTGTCTGGGAGGATGTCGATTGTCACCCCATATCTGTAATTCTTGACTGTGCACGCAACTCAGCACTCGTCGCTCTGCCAGTCACAGACCCCAATCTAGAACGTGAGCACACGTACATAGAACCTTTCCCATATTCAGGAATCTTTCAGGGCTACCCGTCGATGTCCAAGCAATTCCAGGGGACAAACCAGGGGAAATGACGTTATCTTTCCACAAGGGGAGTGTCATCATTGTGGCCTGCACAAAACCAAGAGCCCACGCAGACACAGAAGCAGTTGCCGGGCTGTGGTTGAGAAGGCGAGCGCATATACTCGCAGCATCACGATCTACCCCTTCCCGTAATAACTTGGCCCTTGGGTCTTCCTGGTTACAGCCCTCCGCGAGCACATCATCGATCAATGAGAACACGGAGTAGCTATTGATGGAGAGGCATTGAAGGACATCATTGAGCTCTGGGCGCATTTGGTCAACCGTTGAGTAGATTAAAGGAGTAAAGTAGTCAGGGGTTTGCGTGTACCACTAACTTTAAGTATGAGAGACTCACATTAATTTTCTAAAAACATATAATCGAACAGAAGAGAACGTGGAAAAAGCTCTCTCTCTTGCAGTATTCTAGTCTAGGGCAGCTACATTCATCGTATTGTCGGTGGTACTCATGTGGGGCCTAAGCAAATGCTTTTTTGGTGTTCCGTATTTCGTCGACGGGGTCTCCTCCTATGTGCGGACCGGACGTATACTATGTGTAACTCTGACCCTGTGGCAAGATACGGGCTGCGGGATGGACCAACATGGTCTACCAACAGCCTACCACATTGTCTCGCAGCGCGAATTGGAAGAGTCACAAGGGGGATTGGGACCGGCTCTTACCGCGACCACCCGGAACTCATTTGGTGTGTTTCCCACGCCGGTCCCGGGTTCGCCGTAAGTTACTCCACCATGGGCGGCGGAGTTCCGTTCGGGAGCGTGGGCTCAGTCGGCGGCGGCCTCGCTTCACGGCCTCGCTTCATCATACGGCGGACATGTGGGCCAGTAAGTTACGACACATACGGCTCACCCCACGGATATGACGTCGGTAGACTCCGGGTCGCAAATGCCACCGTCATCGCTATCATCACCATCACCACCGGCGACACTGCAGTCGTGACAGATACTAGATACTTCACTGCCTTGCGATGAGGCCTGATCCAAGCATTCCGACATAATTGTGTCTAATGTACGATAGTGCCAGTGAGACGCAGTAACGTGCGATGATACTAGTATTCTCGGTCTCTATGATGATCGATAACCACGTATCTATTTATGTTTTGAGTGCTGCCAGCGAGTTTTCCGAGCTACATCCGTTTGGTAGGCACGATTTTAAAGTAAGCTGTCTGATCCCCATCCCCAAGCCCAAGCACGAGAGCATGACAAAGCGAAAGGGCGTAATGCGCGCTAACGTCGGAACAGACAACAGGTCCTCTCTCTCGTACAGTACAGTACCCCCCACGCACTCACTTTACAACACAAATGTCTGGAGCAGCTGCAAGCGCATCGGCAAGTAAATTCCAAAATTTCATGAACCACCCAGCTGGTGCGCCGTTCCAACGAGGTTTCCGCACCCGACCTGCCTGACTGACCCTTGGGCAACCCCACTCGGTGTTGCACAGGACCTAAGACGGTCTTTTTCTGGGCGCCTCTCATGAAATGGTGTCTCGTCGCTGCAGGAGTGAAGGATCTGGCTCGACCAGCAGATAAACTTTCTGCATCGCAGAATCTTGGTACGTGACATTGTTTTTTTTCTTGACCGGACTGGGCACGCTCGGTTTGCAGCACTCGCAGCGACGGGCGTCATCTGGGTGCGCTGGTCATTCGTCATCAGACCCGTCAACTACTCGCTCGCGGCGGTGAGTGTGTGGGCCTGCATCGGTTCCGACTCGGTTCTCACTTGTCTTGTGACGCTTAGGTAAACGTCTTTGTCGGCTGCACCGCCATTGGCCAGCTCGCCCGTATTGCTAAGTGAGTGGTGCCACGCCTTGTTCGACCTCAGAGATAGTGATCACTCCTTCCCAGCTACCGGTACAATCAGAAGGAGGAGACTGCTCCAGCGGCAGCTGCCTAGAGCACACGTGTCACATGTACCCGTACCTCTGCTCGTGCCTTACCCATCATAAATAAATCTATTAAACGCAGATGCCATTAAAAGACGCTTTTTGGCATCGAAGAGTCAATATATGCGAGTCGTGCTTATCAGTATCTACAAGGGTGCCATGATCTACAGAGATATTGCAAAATAAAGGGGGGAACACGAAATGGAGAATGGACTCGGAAACGAATCATCATCATCATGACGAGAATGATTCCGTTCGTACTCGTTAAATCGGTTGTTCTGAGCGAGTGCTGCGTTCCCCATCTGGGTCGACGATGGTCACGAACTCGCAGCTGACGACAAGCTGGGCTCTGGCCCGGTGGATCAAGATATGTTTTATTTTGTTTTGTTTCATATCATTTCTCACCGACTCGTGGCTTTTCAAAAGGTCAGGCTGAGCCAAAACTTCTCAGGCCCACAATTTGGCCTGGCCTGGCTTATCTTGGCTTGGCGTGGCTCGGCTTCTAGCCTCAGGCGTCGTGCGCAACGCGTGGTCGTGTTTACCAGCTTCCATAAACGCCGTTTGACACCATACGATCGTCATGTCTCAAAGCATGTTCCTTGCAAAAACATTGAACCTGGAAAGACTCGAGTTATTCAAAGCCACCAAAATGAACGAGCGAAGATGTACGCATTTGAGTTCTTGTTAGCGATTTCCCGGCTACTAGTAGGAGTCCGTTAGCGTTACAGTAACAAATATCCCCTCGGGGCGCACATCGGGCAACTGATTGACCAAAACGAACTTACAGTACTCTTAGCCACGGTCCGCACTTCCGGCGGTTGACTCGTCCAGCACATGCGTGCATCCGTCTTGGAGAGGCATAAAGGGACGAAAGGGGATAATCGCTGTGCAGTGTGCAGGGTGCGAGGGAGATCACCGAGGGACATCGGCAGCGAGAGCTCAGTCAATGGAAATACCGCAAACAAAGTCCCTAGGCTCACCTGTGCCTCAGGCTGTCAGATTTGTGAGAGCTCATTGATGACATATATACTGACTCGGAGACCCTCGGTGGATGAAGTCGCCGTTCTTATTTTATATGAGTGGTGACGCGATGACGGCGCAAGCACCAGATAGTGTCCTCATGGCTGGCCAGCTTACGTGGGAAAGGAAAGGGCAGTCGCCAACAAGACAAGGCAACTCGCATCACGTGAGTGCTGCACATTTCTCGCTCGTCTCACTCGGTTTGCTATCCGATTCTGACTGTTCGTACTCGTCGAGCCACAACTCGGGAGGTGAAAATGCGTGGCGACAGGTGACAGTGACTGCCTCACTAGCCCGGCCCCGAGGACGAGACGCTCTTGGTGCTTCCGATTCGGCGCCTTCGCACCGCGACTCCGAGGTCTGAACACACCCGCTGACCACTTGGATTAATTATGCAGTTCTGCCGTTGTTAGCGGCCGCCTATGCTGCTCACGCGGGTTTCTCCACCGGTACATATGTAGCCGTGGCAGGGTATTTATTTCGCATATTATCATCACCTACGTGGATCGTACAGGATGAAGGCTAGGGCCATTTCGATCAGAATAACTAAAGGGGCAGACGCTACGACACTTTTTCCCGACACCTCCGAATAAACTCGGCTTCCGTGTCGACGATGGTCACAGGGCGGCCGGAGAGCCGGCGTAAAGAGAGGAACTGCTCTATGGATCCCACTGGCTTGTTGCGGTCGTCCTCGTCCTCGTCTTCAATAGCCTCGTCTAACCATATCAAGCGGAGCGCTGGAAACACATCGGTGACCGTCTCCTCGGGGTCGGCGGTGTCCTCGAGCGCAGAAACAATATACGCTGCAACCCCCCCAGACAAATGCAACGTTTGCACAGCAGGAAATAGGCGGAAGAATGGCAGCCAGTCGGTGATGTCCATTCCCCTCGAATATACATGGTCCCCGTGGGCGTCTAGATGATCCACGTAGGAGAACATTGGGACGAGTTGATCAAGAACCTGGACAATGCACGAAACTTGCATATCTAACCATTCTTGGTCCAAGATCTTCAGAGCGAGACGGGCTTGACGGCGTCCCCCTCGCGGACAATCGAGTTCAATGTAGGCGACATCAGAGTAAAAGGATACTTCCGCGCGGCTGAACTGGTCAGGCTTGAGGTTTTCTGTGCGATCGGCGAACCGAGAAAGTTCGGGAGCTTGAACCTCGTGCGTGAAGTATTCTATTCTGACGTCGTAGAGTCGAGGCGTATCAATTTGGGCCAAAATGTCCTCCAAGTACTCACTATAACCTCTGTAGTGAAACGTGGTGAGAGCGGGAAGGATGGTTCGCAAGGGAGGATCCGGACGACTTCTCATTTGATCAGAGGGAGATGATGTCTTCTCGTCGAGTGCAATGGAAAGGGTTCTGAGCCTGGTCAACACGGCCAGACTTTCGACCATAGCCTCCGGTGAAATGTAACCATTCTGGGATATATCTTTGACTTTGAGAGTAATAAGATTACGAGCTGACAGAAGAAGCGTTGGCAATTGTGGAAAGGAAACACGTCCTAAGCGGAAGTATCGTAGACGTGGGGCAGATCCAGCCAAGAATTTCTTAGGAATAACCGGAGGGGCACCGTTAAGATCCCATCCAAGGTCTAGATGTGTCAGCGCAGGAAATGACTTCTGCATGACAACAGCCACTTTTCTTATCAGTGGGCCAGATGCAAGAATATCAATACGATGCACACGACTGGCGTGCCCAAGTGCAGCAATAATATTATCTTCATCTTCAGGAGAAAGGCGGGGGAGAACGAAGGGGTAATCAACGGCGAGAGGCAAGGTGACCGGCCAGAAATCTAGATTCCGCCTGACAGGTGTTCCGTATGAGCAGCTAAGGTGCAGATCAAGACGGCGTGGTGATTCAAATATGACTCTTCGCCATCTCTGGCAGACGTGTACTAGTATTTGCCATTTCATCGGGTGTTGGATAACATCGATTGTAGACATAGTGGGATCGCGTAAAAAGAAGTCGAATATTTCCAGGAGGACGTTGTCTGGGAGCATGTCGATTGTCACCCCATATCTGTAGTTCTTCACCAGCTTGACTGTGCACGCAAGTCAGCACTCGTCGCGCGCCGCAATCTATAACCTGAACACGTACATAGGACTCTTCCCATATTCAAGAATCTTTCAGGGCCACCCGTCGATGTCCAAGCTATTCCAGAGGGAAGACTTGAACCGCCGGGAGAGATGTTATTGTTCCACGGGGAGGGTATCATCAGCGTCGCCTGCGCAAAACCAAGAGCCCAAGCAGATACGGAAGCAGATGCGGGGTTGTGATTGAGAAGGCGAGCGCATATATTTGCAGCGTCGCGCTCTAACCCTTCCTGTAATAACTTGATCCTTGGGTCTTCCTGGTTACTACAGCCATGCGCAAGAATGTCGTCGATCAACGAGAAAACCGAGTAGTCCATTGAGGGAGAGACATTGAAGGACACTATTGAGCTCTGGGCGCATTTGGTCAACCGTCGATGTAGAGCAAAGTAATCAGTTTTTCGGATAGGGCGAGCGCGTTCACGTCACGCATACAGTCACGCGTCAGCGCTTCGGCGCTTCAGCGGCCGTTCATACGGTCCGTAAGAGCCCGTCCGGTGCAAAGTCGCCCCTCGGAAATGGCCGCTCGCGACCTCAGTCTGGCGAGTGGGATAAATCAGTCTGCTCCGGCAATAAAAATATTTAGTCGGACCGCCGAACGCACCTCTCGGTCGCGATGGGCAAATATATTTATTTTTGTATATTTGTCGAAACATGTGAGTAAGCGCGACATTCGTAAGCAGCCTGTGATGAGGACGAGAGCTCAGAGAGCTCAGTGGAGCTCCTCCCTTGGACTATACAGCATGTCACACTTGCACGCGGCCTTAGAAACTTGGACATGACGCTTCCCCGACCCAGATTACTGCCCTTGCAAAGTCTCGCGTGGCGCGGAAGAGTGCATGAGTGTTTCCGACTACCCTCAACCACCCACTCAGTGTTGCCCACTGTTTGCGCACCCGACCTCGCCGCACTTGCACACAGCCTTAGATATTTGATAGGGGCATATCTGTAGCCTCTTTGGATACACTCACACTATCTCGAACAGCGCGGAGGCCTGCACGACTGCATGCGCTACTTTATACCCCAAATCCTCCCCTTAGACAACTTACATGTAACTTGGAACCAGAGGCTGCCTTTCGGGAGTTGCCACCCTCGTCTGCTCGTCTTCGTTACATAACTTCGACCGGCCAAACGTCGCGCAACTCACATCACGTGAGCGCGTCGTCTCGTCGCGTTGCAGATCTTGCAGATCTAGAGCCGCCATTCGGAAATTGCCATGCTCGTCTTTGCATACTCAAGGTCCCTCTCGCTACGTGCATGATCATCTCATAAATGCTGCAGTGAGAAGAATTTGGTGATCTGGATTGTTGGCAATCAACGATATCTACACGGCCAATTCATCCCGGCCCCTAAGCTGAGGCAGTGTTGTCATGACCCGGGTCTGACCCCGTCATTTTCTGACCCGCGCCAGCTGACTATATTTTAGTCATTTAGTCATGGCGCGTCAAGGGGTGGGAAGTTTCCAAAAAGGGAAATGACAGAAAACAAGAAAGCACGAGGGAGACTGAAGCGTGTGAATTATTATATTAATAATAATTTCATAAAAAAGAATCCTTCTGGATCTAAATCGAATTTCAATGTTACCTCGCTGGGCCGCACTGCCAATCAAAAGATCTTATCTTATCTTTTCTCACGCTTTATCTGACTGACCCGTCAAAGGTCAGTCAGGTTTGCATGACCCGGTTACCCTGACCCTCGTGACCCGGCGTCAGCCTGACCTGTACAACACTGAGCTGAGGGGCTATTTCTGACCGAGCACACTTTCAACCCTGGTGGGAGAGCTGGTGTCACAATCCACAGATGACAATGTGCACTCACTCCTGTGTACGCATTTACCGATATCAAATCACAGGGTCAGACACTAGAATGTGTCATCATCGACTTCGCAAAACCACCATCTGGCTCTCTAACTGGCTTCAACACGTATGTCACCCTTTCCAGGAGCCAGGGTAATAACACAATCAGACTGCTCAGAAATTTGACGAAAGACTTTTCACTATTCATCCCGATCAACAATTCTATCTGGAAGACAACAGGCTGGCAGCCTAGGAAACAACAAGTTCAACAATCCAGCGCTACAAATCTGGAGAATTTCGCAATTTTGCTTCCCTCCCGGCTTGATTTCATAACACTCACTCCGTCGAACCACTGTGAGTCAACGTAGTCAACCCTCACAACGGTTACTTCATTGCATTCACTGTATACAAAGAATGCACAGAACTGCGGGAAATGACGACGATAACACACATGTCACCTGTAGTCACAAACTTCCTTGTAAATTACTTGTACGCTTCTCAGCGAAACATGCAAATTACTTCAACAACAAACGAGACACGGTTCTGGTACACATTTGCTGATGTGACTATCTCAGCAAGTACCTACATGTCTGCTAAGGCAGAAGAAATCAGGAACCCACACCCCTTATATAAGCCACTCAACCCCCTCCGCTGCAAACCTTACTCCTCCAACACAACACCTATTTTTGGGAAACTGTTTTAATGAGAGTTTAGGGGACCTCCTTAGCTCTCAGTTGGTAAAAGGTTTTTTAAAATTTCTCAAATTTGATGGTACAGTAGGGTAAAAGAACTTTTATTTGGAAAAAGCATTTTTCCGCATTTCTGAGTTGAAAGAAACAAAGTTCAAAATTCCGACCATTGAATTTGTTAAATCACGTGATTGTATATGTAATCAAACTATGACATAATCCTAGAACTTCACTGCGACCACACGTTGAAGCTTGCATTGAAGGGCTTGTGCAACACATTGCCTACATTCCCATCTCCTTGCACAACTTTTATTCCCTCTCTTTCATGTGGATTGTGGTTTTAGTTTGGCCCAAATGTGAGGGTACTTGCAATATTAGTTGTACTGGTGTTTTTTTTGGCACCCTCCTTAGACCCTCACCCGAAATTTGTTAAACCCTAACCCTATGTCATGCTTACATAAGGGGTGTGGGTTCCTGATTTCTTCTGCCTTAGGCATTCTACCAGCCAGCCACGAACTAGCTTCGACCCTACAACGCCACAAGCTGCGCAGCAGCAGCAAGCGACGACAGTTCCGACTACGGGGCCACCACGTGGGAAAGGTGCGACTACAACGACGGCGAGTACAAGCTTTTCAATACATTCGCGAGAACACATTCACCGTTCAGGCTGTTGCAACGCCCGCATCCGCATTTCCGTGGAGCTGCAGGCAGTCAGTCGTATGGCGTATAGAGCTAGAGTCCGACTGCACTCCCCCGGGCCCTCGCCGCGCCTGACAGTCCCACGCCTGTTCGGCTCAGGGGAGTGCCATAGGATACAGGTTGCCAGTGGGGTTGCGTGATCTATACAATATATAAAGCATCGACGATGCATTTGCTGACACACATTTTGCTGACACATAGAATCATTCGAAATTGTTTGCGCGCGTCTGCCTCCTGTCCCTCGCGTTTGGCTGCCAGTGCCCCTATTGCGTTAGCCTCCTGCTCCTCGTGTTCTTGCTGCCTCATGCTCATCTTGCTCCCTCTTGCTGAAACTGTCATGTGTTATTTCACACTTTCTCAGTCGTTGCTCCCTCACAAGTACAGAGAAACAGTGTCCTGGGGGGTAGCCTGGTGTTACTGTCTTCAATTTTCCCGTGCACACATGCATTTGCTGACACACATTTTGCTGACACATAGAATCATTCGAAATTGTTTGTGCGCGTCTGCTCCTGTCCCTCGCGTTTGGCTGCCAGTGCCCCTATTGCGTTAGCCTCCTGCTCCTTGTGTTCTTGCTGCCTCATGCTCATCTTGCTCCCTCCCGCTGCATCGACGATGCATTTGCTGACACATAGAATGCTGACGAACAATTTGTTCGCTCGCGTTTGAAATGGTTTGCGCGCGTGGCGTGCGCCTCGTGTCCTATGGTAGCCATTTTGGCTCCTCGCATCGGCTCCTGTCCCTATTGCGTTGGGCTACCCCTATTGCGTTGCTCCGCATTTCTCTGCCTTTCGCGTTCTTGCTCTGTTTGTGTCGGGAGCTGTCGTGTGCTCTTTCATGCTTGCTCAGTCACCATTCACTGACAGTTTCTCACAAGTACAGGCAGGAACACTGTTTCGCTGCCCATTCTCGCACCCTCCTGTCCATTTCGCTTCCTCCGGCCCATCGCGTTTTTGCTCTTGCTCAAAGTCTGAAACTGTCCTGTGCTCTTTCATGCTTCCTCACTCTCCATTCGCTGATGGTTGCTCACAGGTACAGGAACACCGTTTTAGCCGACCTATTGCGTTGGCCTGCCCATCTGTCTCCCTCCTGCTCCATAGAATGCCGACCAAACATATGTTCTAATTGCGGTCTCTTCTAGCCCCTATGCAGCTGAAGTTGTTCTGGTGGTCCTCTGTCAGTGCGACCAATATTCGTCGTGTATTGGCTGCCCCTGCTGTATTTGACGTTCCCGCCCACATTTTGGCTCCTTCGCATCTGTTCCTGTCCCTATTGCATTTGGCTACCCCTATTGTCGCTTTCTCAACCTGACACACAAGACGGACCGAGGCCCTGCTGAACGTCGTTCACTTCAAGTCTGCACCAATTTCGCCTCCTGGCTCAACTGAACCCGCGTCCAGATGGGAGTTTTTCAGCGCGTTGAGCTTGAATGGAGCTTCCTACAAGGGCGGCGGAAATGGAGTTGGACCGTTGCGGTGAGGCTCTCATTCGGAAGTCCTGCGGCGCTGACGACTGACCACCGAGCAGCTGTACATCACATGTCACGTAACCACGTTGGTGGCAGCGCTTTCGCAAATGACGGGCTTCAACTTTACGAGCGAGATCAGCTGCACTGGTGGTGCTCATGTGCGTTGACAACCACTCTTGCTGACACACAGAATTCTGACCGATCGTATGCGTATTGATGTGTCGGGAGTCTGCCCCTATTTGACGTTCCCGCCCTGCCTCCTCTGCTTCGCCTCTGCTCAGACGTTAGTGCCAGCTTTCTGTGACATCCGTTCATCACCAATGTGTAAGTTTGTTGTTAACTTTTCTTTGGCGTGGATGGCTAACTTGAACTGCGGCATCCGTCTAGGTATTTCATGCAGCTATGGACCTGCGTAGCTCAGCAGCAACAACGACAGCACCAACCGCTGCCTCACAACGCAAGCAGGCATCGTCCCCACCACTCTGCGGCCTTATATGATAGGTTCACCGGCTCTATCCCATGTAGGGGGTGTGTACACAAGACGTCAAATTGAAGCACCTCCCTGCTTTGCGCGAATCACACATTACTGACCTTTCTAGACGTCGGTATTCATCGGGCAGCCGCAACTGCAGCCTCAGGTCTCAACATTGGCAACGGCAAACATTGCAAGGGTGGCGTCGCCTGCATCCTGGAACGCCACAGAATGGCCCAGCTTGCGCACGGCCAAGCTTGGCCTTCGCTGCCCTGGGCTTGCTTGAGCACGACCATGGCCCGACTGGTACTATGCGAGGTGGGCTCGGTCAGGTGTGGGGGCGTGTCTCGGGCGATGACGCAATCCCATGCGACGGCATCTCCTTCGATGAGGGCACCACGCACCACTGCGCCGGCGTCGACGTTGAAGACGATCGCCACTGCGCCAGCATCGATGACAGAGACAATCACCACCGCTCTGGTGTCGACAACCAAGACAATCACCAGCGCTGGCATCGACGACGAAAGCAATCACAACCAACAACGCCGGCATTGACGACGATGGCGATCAGCCTGGCACAATGGCAGCAGCGATGAAGGCGACCACAACGGTGGCGGCATGAGTGATGGCTGTGGTGACAAAGGCGGCAGCGGGGAGGGCGATGACGACGAGATTATGCAGTTAATTATATTATGCTTTGTAGTGTACCCGCACATAATACAAAACCGCGAGGAAACCTCTCAACCCCCGAGACCCCAACCCGTACCCTTGAGGACGGGGTGACACAGGCCAATCACTACGTGCTCTCTCTTCGAAAATAAGTGTCGCAGGCAGTAATGTGTCTTCCATGTCACTGGCATCCGCGGTTACTGTAGACCATGTAATGGAGATTGCACGTTTGGTGACGACGACATGAGCTACAAGAGAGTACGAACACAGTATGGCATAGCATACTCCTGTGCCCAAGGCAAACAAGGATTGATATTATATGGCATACACCCGATCGAACGACTCCTATACTACTGGACGCAAAAGGCATCCTTTGCATGTTTCATTCACACAATTCCGACTCGCCCGCTCACGTTCCCCAGCGTGCCGCACCCTCGCGCGGCCTTAGTGACTCAAGTATGATGTGTTGCTGGCCATGATGGCCACCTCTGCAAATTTTCGTGTCGCGCGGAAGCGTGCGCGACCGTTTGCGATCGCCCGCGAGCCGCGACCACCCAGACCAGCAGGGCTCCATGCAGCCCACTGTCCCTATTCCCCACCTCGCTGCACCCTTGCGCGTCCTTATAAACTCAAGTACAAGGCATCACCGTCTAAGGTGGCCACCTCTGAGAAGTTTTGCGTCGCGCGGAAGCGTGCCCGACCGTCTGCGATTGCCTGCAACCACCCAACCCAGCAGGGGCTCAGTGTACCCCACCGTTCCATTTCCCGACCGTGGTCACGCAGCACTCACGCGCAGCCTTGGCCATTCAACAGACACACGACTGTGACCGCTACGAACCTACCTACAACACGTCACACTTCCTTACTGTTTATTTACAGATGTGTTTTGGACGAATCCAAAAATTGATGCACACAGACCGGCCCGAAGGGCCGGTCCGCAGTCGCTAGTATGTATACGAAATGTAGGGTATACATTGCTGTCCAACTCGATGGTTGGTGATGGAGCATACTCGGAGCTGCCATTCGTGAGTGTCTTCATGTTTGTCCCATACTTTATTATCTAAGTCAAATCGATTTTCTCACTACGTGTAACAGATATGATCTTTTCGTAAATGATAAACGAGAAGAATCGGGTGATCTGGATTTCGTAACTGGTACTGGACCTCATGATATCCCCTGGATTCGTCCTTCAGCACGTGAGTCGCGACAGGTAGATAAATGTGTATGCTGCTCGAATATAGGGTACACGTTAACGTCCTCATTGGATGACGTCCCTGCGGACAGACTTGAGAATGTTCAAAAGAAATGCAATGAACAATTGCAGTCGAATTCAGTAAACACATTCTTGGTGTGATCTATTTTCATCGGTAGTGTTGTAGTTATCTCCTAACTGAAGTACAGCCGCGGTTCAAGTTGGGTTAGAGCATTGTAGCACCTGACCATAGAGCTACGGGTCGTTATCCGATTTACTCACTATCATCCGAGTCGACCTCTTTGTCGCCATTGCTTAGGAGCTTACCACGTTCCCGGAGATCTCAGATCAATGATGGAGCTCATTCATGTACCTCGTGTGCTGGTCCTCCACGCAAATCGACTTAAGGGCCGGCAACACCTGGGTGCCCGCCTCCTCGGTCTGGCCTTCCAGTGCATGAGTAATGCTCTCCTCCAATTCCTCGAATATATGCAACTTCTTCACGGCCGTGAACGGGCGGAATAGTTCAAGCCATTCGATGTCGTCCATATCATCGTCTTCAAGTTCCCAATCTGATTCCGGATCGTCCAATGAGATCTTGAGATGGACCATATCTGAAAGCATGGCGGAAGTTCGGTTGAGGGCCTGAGCCATGTCAAGAACTTGCTCGTGTATCCCGTTGATTGACCGGAGTTGAATTGTGATAATAGGCATATCTGGATCGAAGTCACGAAAAAAATAGAAGCAAATTTGGGCATGTCCAAAAGATATCTCCGCACGCCGGGATAGCTTGATGGCTGAGCGCTCGATGAACTTCGAAAGTTCGGTAACTCGAAAGTCTAGGTGATTGGTGTATTTTATGTCGATTAAGTCAAGTTTGGGAGTGTTGATTCGGGCCACGATGACCTCTAAATATGTGCATTCACCCTCAAATCCGAAGGAGGTGAGAGAGGGAAGAACAGTTCGTGTCTCTGGAGGTAGAAGAGTTTGATCGGTGTAGGAAGCCAGTGGTCGGAATTCGATGAAAAGGCTTTCTAGCCGTGGCAAGGCAGCCAAACATGCAGCAAAGGCCACAGGTGAAATGTAGCCGGTCTGGGGTATGTTGCCGAGTGAAAGTTCGACGATGCCGCTGGCAGAGGAAAGAAGGGTTGGGAATGCCGGAAAGGAAATGCCGCTGAATGAGATTTCCCGTAAACGTGGGGCGGATCCACCCAAGAAACTACGAGTAAGGACGGGGGTGATCAGATCCTCCGAGGAAATCGCAAGACGCCTCAATTCCGGAAAGGGCCCGTGCATTAAAGTGACCATCTTTTCCAAAACTGTGTTCGTTCCCGAAAACCTGAGTAGGCGTACACGATGGCGTTGCTCAAGTGCGGCAAACATATTATATTCGTCGTCACGAGTAAGGCTCTTCCCAATGTCATAGCCATAGTCAATGGCGATAGGAAAGGTTGGTGGCCAGTAACCCAAATCCTTCTTGACAGGTGTTCCGTGCGTGCAAAGGAGTTGGAGGTCGAGACGGAGTGGGGATGCAAAAATGACTTCTCGCCATCTTCGGCAAACGCGCGCCAGCTGCTGCCACTCCCAAACGGGGTGAAAACGGACTTCATAGGCGGTTCTGTAACACCTGACGATGTCAATGATATCTAACAAGACGTCGTCGGTGAGGGTGTCAATCGTGGTTGCGCATATTGCGTGCCGGTGACCCTGGCCTAGTATCTCACACAAATCAGTACACGTTGCAGGCGCCATACGAGAACTCGAAGGCGCACATTGAGACCTCATCTTCCCTCGTTCCTTTTGGTGGTTAGGTGTAATCTTCCCAGAGTCAATGTTTTTGTAAGGGGTCCGTGTTGGGGTGCCACAATCACTTTGCAGGGTATGTGGTGTCCGCTGAGAGAGATTAGCAGCGAGTACTGAATCGGTTTGTGCTACGGAAATAAGGCAAACAAGGTTTCAAACTCACCTTTGAGAGCTCATGCACTCATGACGTGGTGACGCGTGCTTACTGTAAGGCGCTTGAGCGCTCGTCTCTCCCTTTCGGAAGTTGCCATGCTCGCTTCTCTCCACGTGCGTGATCATCTGGGTCCAACTCTACTCCTCCTCCCTGCAGCGCCTGACGGTCCCAGACCGATTTTGTGGAGTGCCATAGAAGATACAGGTGGCCAGCGGGACATATGCACAATGGGGTATACATTGCCGCCCAACTAGATGCAACACAAACCCAAATAAGGAACCAACACGCATCACGTGAGCGCGCATGTAGTCGCAATTCGGAAGTTGCCATGCTCGTCTTCGTGACATACTGTACTGTATAACTTACAGACCTTGATACAGACTGGCCAATGGGGACTGGAAGTGGACTGGCAAACAAGACCCGGCTCCGGTCATCACTGATTTCATCTGGCTCCGACAACGATCTCCGCGTTACCGCATCCCTTTATTCGCATTTGATGACATCCCTGTGGATGGACTTGAATGCCACTGAAAATGTTCAAACGAAACGCGATGAGCAATTACAGTCAAATTAGGCAAATATATTTGGGTGTCGCCTACTTTCGTCGCCGGTGTCGTGGTTATTTCCTAAGTACAGCCGGGGTAGGATCAGGGGGTCATACCGTACTGACTATAGAGCTCCTCTATGTCCCTCGCGTGCCGGTCCTCCACGTAAATCAACTCAAGGGTCGGCGACACCTGTGTGCTCGCCTCCTCGGTCTGGTCTTTGAATGCACGAGTAATGCTCTCCGCCAATACTTCGTATATACGCAACTTCTTCACGGCCGTAAATGGGCGGAAGAGTTCCAGCCATTCGATGCAGTCCATATCGTCGTCTTCAAGTTCCGATGTCCGATCTTCGTTTATTGTGATCTCGAGGTGTACCACGTCTGAAAGCATCGCGGAAGTCTGATTGAGCACACGAGCCATGTCGGAAACCTGCTCGTGTATCCCTTCGCTTGATGAGATTTTAATCGCGATAGTAGGCTTATCTGGATCGATTTTAGGAAATAAATCGAAAGAGATACGCTCGTATTCAAAGGATATTCTCCCGTGCGCGAGACGGGACGGCTTGATGAATGAGCGCTCGATAAACTTGGAAAGTTCGGTAGCTCGAAAGCAAAAGTAATCGGTATATGTTACGTTGATCGAGTCGAGTTGGGGGGTGTCGACTCGGGCCATGATGACCTCCAAATATGTGCTGAAACCCTCAAAACTAAAGGAGGTGAGGGAGGGGAAGACAACACGTGTCTCGGGAGGTGGATCATGTACTCGATCAGTGGGCCATAGAGAAATCGGCGTGTGGAAGCCGATGGAAAGATATTCTAGGCTTGGAAAGCCAGCCAGACATACAACGAGGGCCGCAGATGAAATGCAGCTGGTCTGTGGCATGTAATCGAGTATGAGTTTGACGAGGTTACTAGCAGAGGAAAGAAAGGTCGGGAACGCTGGCAAGGGAATGCCGTTGAACGAAATTTCCCGTAATGATGGGGCAGATCCACCCAATAAATCGTCAGGAAGGGCGCGCACATGTGGACCCTCCGAGGAAATTGCAAGGGACCTCAGTTCCGGAAATGGCCCCTGCATTAGAGTGGCCACCTTTTCCCAAACTGCATCCGTTACCAGAAACTTGAGGTAGCGTACACGATCGCGTTGCTCGAGAGCAGCAACAATATTATCCTTAGCGTCAGAAGTAAGGCTCCTCACACTGCGACAGCCGTAGGAAATGGCGATAGGAATGGTTGATGGCCAGCAACCCAAATGTTTCCTGACAGGTGTTCCGTTCGTGCAGAAGAGTTGGAGATCGAGACGGAGTGGTGATGCAAAAATGATTTCTCGCCATCTGTGGCAAACGTGCACCAGCGTGTGCCAATTCCAAACGGGGTAACAATGGACTTCAAGAGAGGTTCTAGAAATTCTTATGAGGTCGAAGATTGCTAGTAAGACATTGTCGGTGAGGGTGTCAATCGTCGTTGCGCCTAGTATCCCCACACAAGTCAGTACCCGTTGCAACGCCATACGAGAATTCGAAGGCGTACATTGAACCCCTATCTTCCTTCGTTCCTCTTGGTGGCTTTGGGTAATCTTCCCAGAGTCAATGTTTTCGCAAGGGAGATGCATCCGTGTTGGGGTGGCACAATCGCTTTGCAGGGTATGTGGGTGATCACTGAGGGAGATTAGCAGCGAGTGCTCAGTCAATTGATACTACGGAAATGTGGGAAATGATGTCCAAAGAACCCAAACTCACCTGTGAGAGCTCATCGATGACGCAGATGTATACTGAGATGATCCTCGGTGGACGAAGCGGCCGCCACAGAACATTCACGCACGTGATCGGATCAAACTCAGCTCTGTATTATGCACTCTGGAGGCCAGGAGCACGAGCACGCGGCACAAGCACGGCGAGGACGGCAAATCAAAGAATTAGGACAAGACACAATATTCATTTCGCGTATCATCATCTCCTAACATGAATTGTGCGGGATGAAGGTCATAACCTGCAAGCTTCAAGTTTTGAATCAAATAACACCAGACCAAAAGAAGCACACGCCCATGGTTCAAAAAAAGGGGGGGAAGGCGGGTATACGCTACAGGGCTTTCTCCTAACGCCTCCGATCAAACTCGTCCTCTGTGTCGACGACGGTTACAGGGTGGTCGGAGAGCTGGCGCATGGAGAGGAACTGCTCTATGGATCCCACTGGCTTGTCGCAGTCGTCCTCGTCCTCGTCTTCAGCGGCCTCGTCTTCAGCGGCCGCGTCTAACCATATCAAGCGGAGCACTGGAAAAACATCATTGATCATGTCCTCCGGGTCGGCGGCGTCCTCGAGCGCAGAAGCAATATACACCGCGACTCCCCCAGACAAATGCAACGTTTTCACAGCAGCAAATAGGCGGAAAAATGGCAGCCAGTCGGCGATGTCCATTTCCCGCGAGTGTACATGGTCCCCGTCGGCGTCCAGATGATCCACTTTGGAAAACAGAGGGACAAGTTGACCTAGGACATGGGCCATGCACGGGACTTGCGTATCCAACCATGGTTGGCCCAATATTTTCAGAGAAAGACGGGCTTGACGATGACTCCCTTGGGGGCAATCAAATTCGACGTAGATATCATCATAAAAAAAGGTTGCTTTTGCGCGGCTGAACTGGTCAGGCTTGAGGTTTTCTGTGCGATCAACGAACCGAGAAAGTTGGGTAGCTTGAATCTGCCGCTCGAAGTATTCTATTCTGAGGTCGTAGAGTTGAGGCGTATCAATTTGGGCTAAGAAGTCCTCCAAGTACTCGCAACGACCTATGTAGTGAAACGCGGCGAGAGCGGGAAGGATGATTCGCATTGGGGGATCCGGACGACCTCCCATTTGATCAGGAGGAGAAGCGACATCGCGGAACGAAATGGAAAGGGTTTCGAGCCTAGTCAACACAGCCAGACCTTCAACCATAGCCTCCGGTGAAATGTAACCATTCTGGTATATATCCTTGAGTTTGAGAGTGACGAGGTTACGAGCCGACAAAAGAAACGTTGGCAAATATGGGAAGGAAACACATTTTAAGCGGAGATATTGTAGGCGTGGGGCAGTTCCGCCCAAGAATCTGCCGTCGGGAAGGATCGGCGCACCTCTAGCAGGCAAAAATTTAGTATCCCATTTAAGGTCCAGGTGTATCAGCGCAGGGAATGGCTTCTGCATGACAGAAACCATGAATTTTAACAGTGGGCCCGATGCAAGAATATCGATACGGTGTACGCGACTGGCGTGCCCGAGTGCGGCAAGGACGTTATCTTCATCCTCAGGAGCAAGGCCCATGTCATAAGCGAAGTCAATACATCCGGGGTAGTCAATGGTGAGAGGCAAGGTGGCCGGCCAGAAACCTAGATTCTGCCTGACCGGCGTTCCGTATGAGCAGCTAAGGTGCAGACCAAGACGCTGTGGTGATGCAAATATGGTCCTTCGCCATCTCTGGCAGACCTGTACTAGTATTTGCCATTTCTTCATGCGTTGGAAAACCTGCATCCGATTCTGGGTCGTAATGGGTTCGCGTAGACAGAAGTCAAATATTTCCAGGAAGGCATTGTCAGGGAGCACGTCGATTGTCGCTCCACGTCTGCAATTCTTGGCTGTGCACGCAACTCAGTGCTCATTACGAGCCCAAGGCTGGAACTCGAACACGTACATTGGACCGTTCCAAAATTGTTCTGTAGAGAGAGTCGATGATCAGCCGTGGAATGGGAACCACGCTCCTCACTGATCTTCTCTTCCACCTCGGACCGCTGCGTCATCTGCACAACACCACGAGCCCACGCAGACACAGAAGCAGATGTGGGGTCGTGGCCAAGAAGGCGAGCGCATATATCTGCAACGTCACGCTCTACCCCTCCCCGCAATAACATAATCCTTTGGTCTTCCCGGTTGCGGTCGTGTGCAAGAATGTCGTCGATCAGCGAGAACACCGAGTAGCCGTTGAGTAAGAGGGATTGAAGGACATTGTCGAGCTCTGGGTGCATAGTATGATCCATTAGGGTAGAGAGTAGGGAATGGAGTACACGCTGTGCCCACTATCGAGACTCCCAAAAGGGTTGATTGATTTTCTAAAAAAGGACATCCGGGCCTATAAAAGGAAGGTGGGTGTGGGAACGGCCTAAAAGGGCACATGAGACGTCTCGTTGGGAAGGAGTCTGGCTTTCGGCTTTGCTCACTTGTAGGGACGCGGCGGCACGAGCACAGTGGGGTGACAATGTCAATATCCGGGCACCCGTCCCGCATGAAATTTTTGGGACGGGCGGTACGCAGCCAATCTATGGAAAAGCCGGGAATGGAGACACTGGCGATAATTCCGAAAAGAAAGAGAAAGAACATAGGGTCCTGGGTGAAGACGGAGTTCGTCAAACAACACTCGTGCAGCGGCGAAACAGCGTGGGGGGTCTGGAGACGGATGGTATGGATGAACAATGCCCCAAGGGTGACATTGTTAGTTACTCGATTTTCGTATACCATGCACGCTGTGCCCTTCCACTTATTGTTAATAGACACCCCATGCTACTTGTGTAGGACTTTGAGTCCACTGCGTTCAAATCCGTACAAACTTGAATGTACTTACAATATCTGGCTAGGGTCGTGTCCTACGTCTTCTAAATGGTACTATGGTATATGAGAGCCACGGCCTTCGCTTATGCAAGGATGCACGCGCTATGTGCCAACCTCCAGGCCCCTATCACGCGGAGCAAGTGACACGACTTTCTTAGTTTGCACGTCGACGACGGTTACAGGAAGCCCATAGAGCTCACGCAAAGAGGCGAAATGCTGAAGAGATTCCACCCGCCTTTCTTGCTGTCTTTTTTCGTCGTCTTCAAAAAAGGACATTGAGTTGTCGTTTAACCAGAGAAAGAGCAGTGAGGGTAACACTTCGGTGACCGTCTCCTCAGGAATATCTCCGAGCGCACGAGCGACCTGCCTTGCCAACCACCCGGACACATGCAGGACCTCTAGGGTAGTAAATAGGTGGAGGAATGCCAGACATTTGGTGGTGGTGATATGATCTTGCCGACCCGGAATACTATCATCGTAATGAATGTCGAGATGACCCAGGTTGGGAAACATTGCGAAAATTTGGCTGAGAACATGGGTGAGGTATGCGGTGCGGATGTCTGGCCATTTGAATGAGGGGGAAAGAGCAAAACGAGCTTGAACGGGTGCCAGTGCAGGTTTGCCATACGCGCGACCAAAGCGCTTGAGTTGGACATCAAATGCTTGATCACTAATGTCAACTCGCGCACGCCTAAATTTGGGAGTCTCTGTGCGAGCAATGAACATGGAAAGTTGGGGGAGCCGGAAAGAGTCGAGCCGATCCACGGACATCCCGACATCATCGAGTCGAGGGGCATCGAGCTGGGCCACAAATTCCTCCAAGTACTCGCCACAACCTTTGTAGTAAAACGCGGTCAGAGCGGGAAGGACCACCCGCATTGGGGGATCCAGATGCCTCGCCCTTTGTTCAGGGGGAAAAGTCGGAATTTGGAAATGAATTTGAAGGGATTCGAGCCTGGTCAACATGGCAAGTCCTGCAAGCATCGCTTCTGGTGAAATGTAACCAGCCGGGGGTACGTCGAGGAGATGGAGAGAAACAAGGCTACGAGTCGACAGAAGGAGCGTTGGCAATTCTGGAAAGGGAATGCCGTCTAAATGGACCACCTGTAGACATAGGGCAGATCCGCTCAAGAATCCACCGGGAATGACCTCCGGCGGCGACCCCGGCATGAAGAGACCCAGATCGTCAATGAGCGTAAGTTGCGTCAGCACCGGAAATGGCCCCTGCATCGCCGCAACCACTTTCCCCAAATCACACCCAGATATTGAAAGGTCAATGCAGCGCACACGATCGGGGTGTTTGAGTAGAGCAACGACGTCATCTTCACAAATATAAAAGCAATAGTACATGACGATAGGGAACGTTGGCGGCCAGCAGCTAAGCTTCTTGACAGGCGTTCCTTTTGAGCAGTACAGAAACAGGTCAAGGTAGCGTGGTGACGCATATATGATTTGTCGCCATCTTTGGCAGACGTGCACCAGTGTCTGCCATTCCCTCATAGGATAAGCAATGTTTCTATTAGGGTTGCGTGAAAAGATGGCAAATATCTCTAGAAAGATGTCGTCCGACAGGATATCGATTGTCGCTGCGTGTCTCTCTCCTGCGACATGTGACATGCGACTTAGCACTCCTGTGGAATGACCAAACCAGAATTTCGCACGTACCATGGGCATGAGCCATTCCAATCTCCACTTTTTTTTCAAGGGCACTTGTTAGTGTTGGAGCTGAGGTGGTGCCAGAGGACAAATGTTAAATGAAGGATCGACGTGACAAGGTGTTGACCGCTATGTAGTAACTTACGTAGTCTATGGTGGTGAAAATATCCCACGCTCGACGACTTACATAATTTGGAACGCTGCCACCATTACTGCACCTGGTGGTCATTCAGACTGGTACAATACAGTATAAAAACTATTCCGCATTTATGACCACGTATGTCAGATCCGCGTGTCCATCTCGGCTCGCAGGGAAGAATGCAGACGCGAGTGGTTCCCTCACTCTTTCTCAACTCTTTCTCACTCCACAAGCAGCAATCTATGCACCTCCAAGCTTGCCTCCAAGCCGTTGGGTGACTTGGGTCTAAGTAGTGTCCAATCCACCTGTCCTCTTCGACCGTCCTGTGTCCCCCTTCGCCAAAAGTGTGTCATGTCTGCTTGTCTGTTCCCCTTCCCTCCATCTCTGCGGCAACTTGAAGTCGACCTGCTGCACTACTAGTGGCCCAAGTGAATACGCAGGGATACGGCTGGCCCTGGTGACTGTCCGTAGTATGGTATTAGTCCCCTTTTCTTCGAGTTGGACTACACCGGCACACTTATATGAGCACTGGCCGAGTGGTACCTACTCCGAGTCCTCTGTCGGCTCAGACTCGGCTGCACGCATCCCTCGTGCTCACGTTGGCAGTTATTTATGATATGCGCGTTGTGTATGGGAAATTTTGGAGACCTGATCCATTGCACGCCAAACAGCACTGCTATTGTTCTCGCGGGGAAGGAGTGAGGGCTTCAAGGGGCGTGGGGTGTGCCGGCGTGGGCCGCGCGAGCAGGAGTGGGGTAGTGAGATCTTCACGCGACGCGGCGACGGTGGTGACTAGGACTGAGCGTGAGCGTGTTCTTTATCTTGTTTATGTATGTTCCTGGGAATGGTTTTGTCATTCCTCGAGAACTCTACGCTCAGGCTAGCACAGCTGAATCTGCACGCACGGCACTATCCGGTGTGTAAAGGAGCTCACTACTGTCAGAAAGGGTCTATGTGCAATAAGATATCCCGCAAGGTCCACAGTTGGGGCCTGAGAAAGTTATTGGAGTACAATCATTTGTGATGCTTGTTACAACATGTCCCAACAGCCGAAACGTTGAACTTGAACACGTTACTACTCATCGAGCAAAAGAGCGGCCGCTTCATCCACCGTATATCTGCGTCATCAATGAGCTCTCACAGGTGAGTTTAGCGGCATTTTTTGCCATATTTCCGTTGACTGAGCACTCGCCGCAGATCTCCCTCCGTGATTACCGACACACCCGGAAAAGCGATTGCCTCCTTTCGTCCCTTTGTACCTCTCCAACACGGATGTATGCCACTTACAAAAATATTGACTCTGAGAAGATTACTCAAAACCACCAACTTGAAAAGGAACGGGCAACGATGAGGTCTCATTGTACGCCTTTGAATTCTCATAAGGCGCCTGAAATGGGTACTGACCGGTACTGACCGGTGCGGGATACTAGGCGACGCAATATGCGCAACGACGATCGACACGCTCACCGACGATGTCTTGCTAGAAATCTTTGACCTTATCAGACCCGTTTATGGAGGCCGTTTTTTCCCCGTTTGGAAGTGGCACAGGCTGGTGCGCGTTTGCCGCAGATGGCGAGAAATCATTTTTGCATCGCCACTCCGTCTCGACCTCCGACTCCTCTGCACGCACGGAACGCCTGTGGAGAAGGATCTGGGTTGCTGGCCACCAACCTTTCCCATCGCCATTGACTACGGCTATAGAAGGGAAGAGAGCCTTACGCCTGATGACGAGGATAACTGTTTTACCGCACTCGAGCAACGCGAGCGTGTTCGCCACATCGCCCTTTCGGTAACTGACTCGGCGCTCCTGGAAGAGATGGTCACTTTAATGCAGGAACCATTTCCGGAGCTGAGGGTTCTTGCGATTTTTTCGCAGAGTAAAGACGTGCCCGTCCTTCCTGATGATTTCTTGGGTGGATCTGCCCCACGTTTACAGGAAATCTGGTTGAACGGCATTTCAGCCATCAAGCCATCCCGGTTCGGGCATGGGGAAATATGCTTTGAAGACGACGATATCTCCTTCTGTTTTTTTCGTAAAACCGATCCAGATGTGCCTACGATCTCGATTCAAATCCCATTAGATGAACCGATACCCGTGATAGTTGTCAACATGACTCAGGTGCTCAACCAGACTTCTGCAATACTTTCAGAGGTGGTCCGTCTCAAGGTCACAATGAAATGTTCATCACCGCTTTGGCAAGACGATATGGGCGACCACATTCGATGGCTCGAACTCTTCCGCCCGTTCACGTCCGTGAAGAAGTTGCGTATATACGAGGAATTGGCGGAGAGCATTTCCCATGCACTCGAAGGCCAGACCGGGGAGGCGGGCACCCAGGTGTTGCCGGCCCTCAAGTTGATTTGCGTGGAGGACCAGCGCGCGAGGGACATGAAAGAGCTCATCGCTGATCTCCGGGAACGTGGTAAGCTCATAAGCAACGGAGATGAAGGGCTGGATTCGGATGATAGTGAGTAAATCGGGGGACGACGCGTACCACTTGTATGCTCTATGGTCAGGTGTTATACGGTAAGACGCTCTAATCCTACCGTGACTGTACCTAGGAGATAACCACGAAACTGCCGACGAAAACAGACGGAACACAGAACATTCACAATAGATTTGCTAAATTAGAGAAAATGTGGTACCAGAAGTCGTTCATCGCGTATCTTTGGTATGGTTGGGTGGCTGTGTTGCCAGTCCGCGCGGAATTTAGAAAACGAGACGGCGAACTTTAGAAAAAGAAGACAGCTTGGAGCAGTCCGAGCAGCCTGGGGTTAGGGGCACCAGTAGCAGAATGGCAGCAGACGGACCAGTGTGGGCGAACGATCCTCAGACCACGACTCTCCCTGCCCTCTTGTGCAGATGGAGACGGATGACGAAGGAAATATCCCCACTACCGAAAACGAAAAACTATGGCACTTGCAAGGGCATTTGCCATACTTTGTGAATTTCATTTTCGGCTGTTCCGCGTTCGCCAACGAAATTCCATCACGTGACCCACTTACCAATTCCGGATTTCTGTTCCCATGCACAGCGATTGTGCCACTCCAACACACGCATACCCCTTGCAAAAACATTGACTCTGAGAAAATTACTCAAAGCCACCAAGAGGAACGGGCGAAGATGAGTTCTCAATGTGCGCCTTTGAGTTCTCGTATGGCGCCTGCAACAGGTACTGACTTGTGTGGGATACTAGGCGCAACGACGATTGACACCCTCACCGACAATGTCTTACTAGAAATCTTTGATCTCATCAGATCCAGCTTCGATTTTCAAGTTCGTTTCCCCCTCTTTTGGGGCACGCCCGGCCCCCCGCCCGTTTGGAAGTGGCACCCGCTGGTGTGCGTTTGCCGAAGATGGCGACAAGTCATCTTTGCATCACCACTCCGTCTTGACCTCCAACTCCTCTGTACGCACGGGACGCCTGTCAGGAAGATTCTGGGCTGCTGGCAACCAACCCTCCCTATCGTCATTGGCCACGGACATAACAGTATGGAGGACCTTGCTCCTGAGGACGAGGATAACGTCTTTGCTGCACTCGAGCAACGCGATCGTGTACGCCATATCAACCTTTGGGTAACGTACGCGGCCTTGGATAATATGGTCACTTTAATGCAGGAGCCATTTCCGGAGCTGAGACGTCTCGCAATTTCCTCGCGGTGTCAGAACATGCACATCCTCCCTGATGATTTCTTGGGTGGGTCTGCCCCATGCCTACGGGAAATATCGTTCTCCGGCATTCCTTTTCCGGCATTGCCAACCCTTCTTTCCTCTGCAAGTGACCTTGTCCAACTTATACTGGTCGACATACCCCAGACTGGTCACATCTCATCTGCGGCGTTTGCTGCATGTCTGGCTGTCTTGCCAAGACTAGAACATCTTTCCATCGAATTCCGATCACCGGGTTCCCCCACTGATCAAACACATCTACCTCCCAAGACACGAGCTGTTCTTCCTTCTCTCACTTCCTTCATATTCGAGGGCGAAAGCGCGTATTTGGAGGCCTTTTTGGCCCAAGTCGACACCCCCCAAGTCGACTGGATCCACATCAGATACACCGATGACCTTGACTTTCGGGTTACTGAATTTCCCAAGTTCATCGAGCGCTCAGGCCTCAAGCCATCCCGGTTCGGGCATGCGGAAATATTCTTTGGAGGTCATGTTATCTGGTTCTATTTTTTTCATCAAACCGATTTACCTACTATCGCGATTCGGTTCCTTTTAGACGATCATTCATCCGGGCTAATTTTTGACATGGCGAGGTTGCTCAACCAGACTTCCGCAATGCTTTCGGAGGTGGTCCGTCTCGAGATCAGAATAGATTCATCGACACCGTATTGGCGAGACGATGTCGGCGGTGGTCTCAGCGACGGCACCGAATGGTTGGAACTTTTCCGCCCGTTTAAGGCTGTGAAGAAGTTGCATATATGCGAGGAATTGGCGGAGAGCATTACTCATGCACTCGAAGGCAGGACCGAGGCGGACACCCGGGTGCTGCCGGCCCTTAAGTCTATTTGCGTGGGGGGAGCTCGCTGATCTCCGGGAACATGGTCGGGTGCTGAGCAACGGCGATGATGGGCTCGATTCGGATGATAGTGAGTAAATCGGAGAACGACTCGTACCACTTGTATGCTCTATGATCAGGTACTGTACGGTACAACGCTCTAATCCTACCGCGGCTGTACTTAGGAGATAACCATGTCACTGCCGATGAAAATAGATGGAAAAACAGATCACCAAATATATTACACCAAAAATCTGATACCAGCTGTTGTTCATCGCGTTTCTTTTGTATGGTTAGACGGGCTATGCTGCCAGTCCATGCGGAATTGAGGAAACGAGAGGCGAATTTAGAAGAGGAAAAGACAGCTTGGGGTGCGCGGGATTAGGACTCGTCGGAGTAGCAGACGGACCCGTACGGGTGGACGGTGCTCCGACCCGACGCTGTTGGCTCCTCGGTGTACAGTAATATATACGACTCAGGGTAGTGCCGCGATTCTTGCCTACACTTGCTGAAATTTCTGTGTGTGCCCGTCCATCTGAATCCGACATTCTCACCGCTTCCCTCTCTCCTTGGTCGATGGCGCGCCCGTTGCAACATGCTGCCGATGAAGATCCACTTGAGTTGGAGGCTGGTTACCAAGTCCTCCAAATACGAGAATCAATGCTTTCAAAATGAAATTGGGGGAAGTCGATTGCGGCAGACTCCGAGTCCGGGCCGTCCCGCGTCGATGGCTCCGTATTATTGCCTCGTGTCTTTTGCCCGCACACGTGGACCTTTCACAATGTGTGACTTACCCTTGTGGGGCGTCTCTTTACAAGGGGTGCCACCCTCCCAATCGTCCTCAATTCCGGACGCGATCCGGCCCTAGTCAATACCGAGATGAAAGGGGGCATGGAGAAGGCCTGAGCACGCCGAAGGGTGGCACTGGATTGAGGCGCACGGTGACGTCCACGTCCGAATTCCGAAGGCCTGAGAATAAATGCCTCATGGCTGCGCCCGTTTCAGTTTACAACAGCGCCCTTTGAAGCCTCCGGCAACTCCCCATGTCTTTCATATCCGTAGAGCCTCAGTCCAGAGTATTTTTAGAGAGTCACTCGAACAGTCTACTCGCCCAATTCGATATACAACTCGAAATTATTGCAGATCGCTATTTGACTTTCTTCCAAGAGAGGCCCGTCAACGTTATCCGAGACTTATGCGTTACACTAACCGTTCAATTTTCAGGCGAAGAATTGAGGTAACCTAGTCAGTTATTGTCCAAACAATTGAATGTTCCACCTATCGGGGCTGATCACGATATCTTTCTCTTCAAGTATCGATTCATTACGGAAACTCCATCGTAAGGCAACAATCGTCGATGCCTCGTTCGACCCACGTGCCGAACCAACTACGACGAGGGCAGCATGGGATAAAGTGAGAGATAATCTGGAAGGAGGTACGCGTTTCAAAATTGTGCACTCTAAACTGCGGCTTTGGGCCCACGGTTGTTGCAGAAGCCGACGCCCAGCAGACTTTTGTGGACATTTTGGATAACGACGTCATTAAACCCCTTACAAATCTGAAGGCAAGCCAGGAACTTCTCGTTTCTGGCGGAAATCCCTGTTCTGATAATCGGCTATCCGAAAGGAAACCGAAGATCGGACAAGGAAGCGGGTCGAGGAAGATCTCGGGGAATCCGCCGCGAAATATGCCGACCATGCAGAGAACACAATTTTGAAGCTCCAGCAGGAATACTGGAAGAAATATCATCCTCGGTAATTTCCTCACTCTACCGACGTCTCGCAATGTTCTCAGGGCGTCCCAAACAAAAGGATAGGTGGCAAGAGCTCGGCCCTATTTCGTGATCGGCAGGAAGACACGCCAGCAAGCACGCCAGTGCGGGAATTTGAGCCTTCCAAGTCGGAAGAAGGTATCGCAATCACCCCCGGGTTCCACCTTCGTTTGCTGAATTAGCCCTCTGAATTAGTCTTCGATGACGACTGCAGGAGGGCGGTTGGCTTTTTGAACACGTTGCGATTGAAGAGGGTTGAGAATCTGGACGACGCATATGACGTAAGTGTTATTCCGTGCTAATATCTTGATCGATTCTACGCCAAAAACGCAGTGTCTTGCAGCACTCGTTTTCACACCAACCGTCAAGAACGTTCTTGTCAAATATATGGACGGTATGACGTCAGTATTTTATGCCTTCGTGTAATTTTCGAGAAATTGACACGGTATACAGCACGGCATGCACAAAGCATATCGACCTGGCAATGAGTACTAGCGCAGATGCCTTAGCCGGAACTGATGCGTCCGGTCTGAGAGCGTCATTCGGTCACGCCCTTTCCATTTCCATTCCTCCACTCACTCTCTACTGCAACTACCGTCCCGATGTATATTCGGACTTGATTTTCGGTGTTCCCCTGGTAAACCTTTCGGCCAATCAAGGCTGTGTGCCAAAAGTAATTAGAATGTGCATCGAAGAAGTCGAGAAGAGGGGCCTGAATACTCACAAAATATATTTGGTAAGCTAATCAACTTAAAGGCATGTGTATGGATTCATGTTTATGTCGCAGGTCGGTTCTATATACGACGCGGAAATATTACAGGCCAGTGGGATTCACCCCAACCAACCTGCCAGCTGACGTGAATTCGCATTCAGTTGCGGCGCAGGTTCGAAAGTGAAGAGACATTTTCGTTTAGCTCTACAGATAGTATCCATTCCGTTGCGATGCTTCTCAAGGTCAACCATTGCAACCGTTGCAAACGTGTCAGTTCATATCTGATCCATCATCTAGCTCTACCTCTGGGATCTTCCAAAGCCGCTGTTTATGCTCTCGCTGGAAGATTGTAGAAAATACAGACAGAATAGAGGTAAGCGGTGCTCTCGTACGTTTCATCCGAGTCCACGTTCTGATGTCGTGTATAGCCAGATATGCCGAGAACGTCCACTCCATGTTGCGATCGAAGATTCGCGAACTACATCCGGTTCACAGGGCATCTCTAGAAGCTGTTTTGCGGCATCTCTTACTTGTTGCCTCTCATTCAGACAAGAACGCGATGACCGTGGAGGCGCTCGCCGCTCAGTTCTGCTATACTGTCCTTCGGGGGAATGCAGTCTTAGAAGGAAGTGTTCACGCGAAGGCACGTCGCGACAACTTCTTGTAATTTTTCCCAGCTGAATCCCTCAAAGAAACTAGTTATGGAAGACCTCATTCAAAACGCGCACACCCTGTTCGACGAACGCCCACCTCAATCTTCTTTCTCCTCATCACAGTCGGATTCTGCTGTGGAGGGGCGCCTCACTCCCCTACTGGGACTTTCGTTGTCACAAGTCCCTAAAGAAGGTGTGGAGACAACTACGCAAGAGGAGGTGATTCCTGGGGAAAGAGGAACTCAGGCGGTTGAGGCTGTGCTGAGCGGTTCGCCGCTGGAGGCTGCGTCCCCTCCACCGGCATCTGCCGCCGAGTGGTGGCTACCTCATCCGGGGATACACCGATACCCAGAAGCGCCGACGATGCCCCCAAGCCGACCCGAGAGTATGCTATCCAATACCTCTGATATTTCTCTCTCCGCTGCGAGCTTGCTATCTAGTACTACTGAATTTCCGTCCTCCCCTGCTGCGAGTTTACTATCCAGTACCACTGAATCTCCCCCTTCCCCCGCTGCGAGTTTGCGATTATCTACAACGGGAGCTGTCTTCCCGGCCATTAGTGAAAGGTTCTGACGACACATTTTGTATATTGTACCTCTAGAAGCCACCGTTTGATCCACACCGTGGCACGGGTGTCCTGGAGACACCTATTACTTTACTGCGACTGACCCACCAGCAGCTACATGAACCCCTGGGCGTAATGACGCGCGGCATGATAGACTGATAGTTGCGTATCTGCGTTCTACCTCATGTACATTACCTAAATTTCGCGCATCCCGGTTGCACCGGACACCACGTTGCGTGTTGCTTACGCAAACAATCGATTTTGACCAGCGTGGACAACAAGCCCTGACTCGGCCGCCGGGTCCTCCACTGCGGCCAAGCTCATCTGTACCAGTCAGTATATCCCCAAGAGTATCCCTTGTCCGAGTCTCCCTTCATTCTCAGTTGATGGCGCCCCTGTGGTGTGTGGACAGGCTCGGATGCGAGTGACAATCTTTGCCACAAGAAATGCGATGTGATCTTATATGACACCGACGTCTATTGGCATTTCTCTTTCCTTTTTTTTCTCTCTTACTTTTTATAAACTTATAAACTTTTTACTTTTTAGATAGTGGTATCGGTTGCGCCGGGCCGTGTGCTGTCGTCAGTTGGGACTCGGTTGGGGCATCTTGGGGGGCATACCCCTGCAGAGTATTCGAGTCCTAGGCCAGGGTCAGTTACAAGTTTCTCGTATTGTCGGAGGCACTCATGTGTAGCCTACTCAAGCAATACTTTTTGGGGAATCCGTTTTTCGTCTGCGGTATTTTCTACTGTGTGCAACAAGGTGTGCAACTATCGTACACTACCAGTAGTACCGTACGGGTCATCGATCATCCTTAGATTCACTACCTTCAGAATCGAGTCCTGCGCGCTAATGATGGTGAGAGTACGATCACAGCCCCGGAAATTTCAGAAAAGCTTCTTGATGGTCCTCGTGGGTTGGTCCTCCAAGCAATGTATGTCTGTGACTCTCGCCTATCTATGGCTATCTCACACAAGTCAGTACCCGTCTAAACGATAATTCGAACTCGATGGTTGGTAACGGCAGGCACAGAACCAGCCACAATACATCACGTGAGCGCTGCACATTTCCGCCTAGGCTGACTGCTTGTAAGTTACTTGTCGAGCAACAGCTCTGGAGCTGAAACAGAATATCAACGGAGATCGTCCGTGACACCCTCGGAAAGCCTAGCCCCTAGGGCGGGATGCTCTTGGTTCCTTCGAGTCGACGCGATCGCACCGCGACCCGTTGAACATTTGGGCAAGCATTTGGCTGTAGGATTAAGTATTCCGTACTGCTACCATTGTTAGCAACTTCCCATACTACTCGAGGGTCTTCGAGCACACCGACATATGGAGCCGTGACGGGTATTTATTTCGTGTCTTCATTCCCTATGTGAATCGTAAGGATGAAGGCTATGTAGGGCCCTTTCAATCAAACTAATAAATGGGCACACGCTACGGACTTTCTCCTAACACCTCCGATAGAACTCGTCTTCCGTGTCGACGACGGTTACCGGAAAACCGGTGAGCTGCCGCATGGCGAGGAACCGCTCTATGGATCCCACTGGCTCGTCGAGGTCACTGTTATCCATATCGTCTAACCATATCAAGTGGAGCGCTGGAAACACATCAGTGACCATCTCCGAGTTGGCGGGGTCGTCGAGCGCAGAAACAATATACGCTGCTACCCCTTTAGACAAATGCAACGTTTCCACAGTAGGAAAAAGGTGAAAGAACGGTACCCAGTCAACCATGTCGATTTCACTCGATTCTACTTCGTCTCCGTGGGCGTCCAGATGATCCACGTGGGAGAGCGTGGGGGAAAGTTGACCAAGAACCTGGACAGCGTACAGAACTTGCGCGTCTAACCCCCCTCCGTCCATGACCAGAGTAAGACGGGCTTCATGTTCCTCTTGTGGACGACTTGAATTGAGTTCGACCTGGGCATAATTATAGTAAAATGACACTTTTGCGCGGTTTAACTGGTCAAGCTTGAGGTTCTCTGTGCGGTCGAGGAAGCGAGAAAGTTGGGTAGCTTCGATCTCGTGTGAGAAGTATTCTATTCTGAAGTCGTTGACTTGGGGTGTATCAATTTGGGCCAAGAAGTCCTCCAGGTAGTCGCTATAACCTTGGTAGTGAAACGTGGTGAGAGCAGGAAGGGCGATTCGCATTGGGGGATCCGGACGATTCATTTGATCATGGACGGATAACTCGTCGAATTTAACGGAAAGGGTTATGAGCCTGGTCAACACGGCCAGACCTCCGACCATAGCCTCCGGTGAAATGTAACCATTCGGGCATATATTCTCGACTTCGAGAGTGATGAGATTACGAGCTGACAAAAGAAACGTTGGCAGGTGTGGGAATGGAACGTTTCTCAAGCGGATATGTTGTAGCTGTGGGGCAGATCCACCCAGGAATCTGCTGGGAATGACCGATAGTACATCTATAGACCCGGGGAATGGCTCTTCCACCTCATCAAGATCCCAGGCAAGGTGCAGATGTGTCAGCACAGGAAATGACCTCCGCATCACATCGGCCACTTTTTTCGACAGTGGGCCCGGTACATGAATATCGATACGGTGCACACGACTGGTGCGCTTAAGTGCAAAAATGATACTATCTTTATCGCGAGGAGTAAGGCGGGAAAGAGAGTCGGTGTAGTCAATGGCGAGAGGCAAGGTGACCGGCCAGGAACCCAGATTGCGTCTAACAGGTGTTCCGTATGAGCAGCTGAGGTGGAGATCAAGACGGCGTGGTGATGCCAATACGATTCTTCGCCATCTCTGACAGACGTGTACTAGTATTTGCCATTTCCTCATGTGTTGAATAACTTCAAATTCGGGCATAGTGGAGTCGCGTAGACAGAAGTCGAATATGTCCAGGAAGACGTTGTCTGGGAGCGCGTCAATTGTCACCCCATATCTGTAATTCTTGGCTGTATACGCAACTCAGCCCTCGCCGCGTGCCCTATTCTAGAACGCAAACACGTACATGGAACCTTTCCCGTATTCAGGAATATTCCAGGGCTACTCGTCGATGTCCAAGCCACTCCAGAGGATAAACCGGGGGAGACGACGTTATTGTTCCACGGGAGTGTCATCATCTTCGCCTGCGCAAACCCGAGAGCCCATGCAGATACGGAAGCAGATGCGGGGTTATGGTTGAGAAGGCGAGCGCATATATCTGCAGCGTCGCGCTCTACCCCTTCTCGTAATAACTTGATCCTTGGGTCTTCCTGGTTACAGCCCTGGGAAAGAACGCCATCAATCAGTGAGAAGACCGAGTAGCCATTGGTGGAGAGGCATTGGAGGACATGATTGAGCTTTGGGAGCATTTTGTCGACCGTTGAGTAGCGTAAAGGAGTAATGTAGTCACTTTTTCGGAATGGGGCTCAGGTAGAAGAAAGGTAGGCTCGTGACCGGTCTAGAAGAAAGGTTGGAAGGTTCGCGCGTATGTGGTTGTGACCACGTGACCGTGTAGTTGACCGAGTTCGTATCTTGTAACTGAATGACTTCTGACAGGAACCGACCGTGGACCATGCGAGAGATATCGTTGACCATCATAGAACTCAGTCTTAGTAGTACAGTACTGTACCGGAAATGTGATTTACGTCCCCTGATAGTATCGTCCTGATTCAGCTACGCCAGCATGCACTTTCTGGCATTCTTCAGGAACGACATAAACACGCATACAGAAACAGGAACATGCTCGGTCCTAGTCGCCGATCATCGTGCGGAGTGATTTTGAGGTCTCCCGACCCCATTCCTACTCACGCGCTTTTCTCACAGGCCTTTGCGGCCTGCGCTTCACGTTTACTAACAACCTCGCTCCATCGTTGTGTTGTTGTTCGTCTCGCCGCCGCTTCGTGTAGAACGTCATTCACATAAGTTCGGATGCTACAAACACCCGGCTAATGTCCAGCCTATCACCTTGTTATCATGGGAGCGCTGAGGAGATTTCCTGAATGAATCGAATGAGGGGGAAGAAATATCGGTACGTACCACGCACCATCTCTGGAAGTACGCACAGCTGTAGTTCCCGTCGTCGATATGGTACTCGTGGCCGCAATGAACTTTCAGTCGTACAGCGCCTCCGTGCTGTCTAGCCTCATGCATGGGTGTGCCGGTCATAGGGGTGTCGATTCTTTGTGCCTCAGTTCCACGCTGCTCGACACATCACTACATAGCCTAGTGACACCGGGGCGACCACTGACCTTGAACTAGATGAAGAATACAAGGCGCTTGATCGCTCAGGTTGTTGCAATATCCGCATTATACTGTACATGGAGCCGCAGGTAGTCGGATAATGCCATATGTATGGGCTGATATAGCTGGGGTACAACTCCTCCCCGCCGCACCTGACAGTCCCTAGAGCATTTCAGGGTGTTCGAGGGCCAGTGGGGCAGCCGCGTGACATACAATATGAGGAATATATCTAACTCGATGGTGGTGACGACGGGAAGGAATGGTCGCGACAGACCCAAACAAGGTGCCACAACTCACATCACGTGAGCCCTGCACAACTCGGGCCAGGCTTTCGGGCCAGGCTTTCTGGTGAGGTAGTTACGGTCACTCGGATTGTCCGTTGATATGCACTTTCACCTTCAGAGCTATTGCTCAGCAAGTAACCTACAAGCGGTCAGAGATAGCTAAGCGGATAGTGGAGCGAGATACGACGCGATCGAGCATTTGGGTGTAGGATTCAGTATGCGGTTCTGCATTGTCAGTACCTTCGAGTCAATACATATGGAGCCGTAACGGGTATTCATTTCGTGTCTTCATTTTCTATGTGAGGCTACGTAAAACCCCTTCGATCAAAATAATAAATGGGCACACGCTACGGACTTTCTCCTAACACCTCCGATAGAACTCGTCTTCCGTGTCGACGACGGTTACCGGAAAACCAGTGAGCTGCCGCACAGCGAGGAACCGCTCTATGGATCCCACTGGCTCGTCGAGGCCATTGTTGTCCATATCGTCTAACCATATCAAGTGGAGCTCTGGAAACACATCAGTGACCATGTCCTCCGAGTTGGCGGGGTCGTCGAGCGCAGAAACAATATACGCTTCTACCCCCCCAGACAAATGCAACGTTTCCACAGCAGGAAAAAGGTGAAAGAACGGTACCCAGTCGACCATGTCGACTTCACTCAATTCTACATCGTCTCCGTGGGCGTCCAGATGATCCACGTGGGAGAACGTGGGGGAAAGTTGACCAAGAGCCTGGACAACCCACGGAACTTGCGTGTCTAATAACCCTCCGTCCATGACCAGAGTAAGACGGGCTTCATGTTCCTCTTGTGGACGACTTGAATTGAGTTCGACCTGAGCATAGTTATAGTAAAAGGTCACTTTTGCGCGGTTTAACTGGCCAAGCTTGAGGTTCTCTGTGCGATCGAGGAAGCGAGAAAGTTGGGTAGCTTGGATCTCGTGCGAGAAGTATTCTATTCTGAAGTCGGCGACTTGGGGTGTATCAATTTGGGCCAAGAAGTCCTCCAGGTAGTCGCTATAACCTTGGTAGTGAAACGTGGTGAGAGCAGGAAGGGTAATTCGCATTGGGGGATCCGGACGACTCGTTTGACCATGGACAGATAACTCGTCGAAAATAATGGAAAGGGTTATGAGCCTGGTCAACACGGCCAGACCTCCGACCATAGCCTCCGGTGAAATGTAACCATTCTGGCATATATCCACAACTTCGAGAGTGATGAGATTACGAGCTGACAAAAGAAACGTTGGCAGGTGTGGGAATGGAACGTTTCTCAAGCGGATATGTTGTAGATGTGGGGCAGATCCACCCAGGAATCTGCTGGGAATGACCGATGGTACATCTCTAGACCCGGGGGATGGCTCTTCCACCTCATCAAGATCCCATGCAAGGTGCAGATGTGTCAGCACAGGAAATGACCTCCGCATCACATCGGCCACTTTTTTCGACAGTGGGCCCGGTACATGAATATCGATACGGTGCACACGACTGGTCCGCCTAAGTGCAAAAATGATACTATCTTCATCGTCAGTAGTAAGGCGGGAGAGAGAGGAGGGGTAGTTAATGGCGAGAGGCAAGGTGACCGGCCAGGAACCCAGATTGCGTCTAACAGGTGTTCCGTATGAGCAGCTGAGGTGGAGGTCAAGACGGCGTGGTGATGCAAATGCGATTCTTCGCCATTTCTGACAGACGTGTACCAGTGTTTTCCATTTCCTCGTGCGTTGAATAACTTCAAGTTTGGGAATAGTGGAATCGCGTAGACAGAAGTCGAATATGTCCAGGAAGACGTTGTCTGGGAGCGCGTCAATTGTCACCCCATATCTGTAATTCTTGGCTGTATACGCAACTCAGCACTCCCCGCGCGCCCTAATCTAGAACGTAAACACGTACATAGAACCTTTCCCATATTCAGGAATCTTCCAGGGCCACCCGTCGATGTCCAAGCCACTCTAGAGGATAAACCAGGGGAGACGTCATTATTGTTCCACGGGAGTGTCATCATCTTCGCTTGCGCAAACCCGAGAGCCCACGCAGATACGGAAGCAGATGCGGGGTTGTGGTTGAGAAGACGAGCGCAAATATCCGCAGCGTCGCGCTCTACCCCTTCTCGTAATGACTTGATCCTTAGGTCTTCCTGGTTACAGCCCTGGGAAAGAACGCCATCAATCAGTGAGAAGACCGAGTAGCCATTGGTGGAGAGGCATTGGAGAACATCATTGAGCTCTGAGAGCATTTGATCAACCGTTGAATAAAGTACGGGTCTGTTTTTCGGTATGGGGCTCACTGGCAGGTAGAATCAACGTTCGCGTCGTTCGTGTACCACCGTGACCAACGATTCCCACAATATATAATTGAATTATTTTCTAACTAACAACAGGCATGCAGTTTACATAATCGAAGGGCGGCCTCAAATGTCTTTACTGTACCTCCTGACAGTGAAGTAGCCGATACAGAACACTCTCCAGTTCTTTTTTTTTTGATCAACGCTCTCCAGTTGACTGCCAGTGAAATGCGTATCAGCTGTCTGTTCCTTCGTCTGTCCTTCTCGCTTCTCGGGCCAACTACTAACCATCTGACTTTCAACACCCCTTTGGCGTACCTTGATTGACTATTGAACCATACGGTCACCGTTGCTGGGTCGTTCGTACTCATCGAGGTTATCTTCATGGAGGTGAAATTGATGATGTCTGTATTCTCGAGACAGTTCCTCTGGTAATGGTTGAGGTGATGACGGACACTGTTGGCGCCTCGCTAGATCGACCACTGGCATGTGCCACCACCCTTGCTCTCTTGCTTGTAGATACCACACGCGAGGGAATGCGTTCTACTTCCAAGCTGTTGCCTGTGTCAGACTAGTATAGAGCACCCATGTAGTAGGTGCCATTCTCCGATTGACCCGCAGAATCGAGCCTTTCATCGCTGGTGATGGCAAGGGTGCGACCACAGCCCCGGAGATTTGCGAAAAGCGTCATGATGGTCCTCGTGAGCTGCCCCTCCAAACAAAGCAAGTCAATGGCTGGTACACCTGGGTAGAAATCTTCACGGTTATGCCTTTAAATTCACGAGCAACGCCATCTGCCACAGCGAATTCCCCAGATACGCCCAGAGTCTCCACAACGGTAATTGGGCGGAAAAGTTCTAGCCATGTGCCAAATGCCCTCGTATATCCCTTCACACGACGAGATGTGAATCTTAATAGCAAACTCCTCTGGATAAACTCATGAGGAAGACGGAAGGAGGTCATCTCGCTACCGGTATTTCTACAAGCCCGAACCGAGACAGCTCGAGATCTGAGCGGTTGACGAACTCGGAAAGTTGGGGATTCAAATATTCAAAGGTCAACCCAATTGGAGTACGTTATGTCGATCGGTTCGAGTTGAGGGGCGTCGATTCGCGTCACGAAGTCCTCCAAATATACGCGTTCACCCTCAAACGAGGAGGTGAGAGTGGGAAGAACAGCCCGTGTCTCGGGAGGAAGATGTTTCCGGTCGGCGCATGAAGCTTGCGATTAGAACGAGATGGAAAGAAACCAGAGCGTGGGAAACACGGCCAGACATGCGGGTAAGGCCGGGGGTGAAATGTACAGTATCTAGTCTTGGGTATGTCGAGGAGTACAAGTCTGACGAGCTCACTTGCAGAGGAAAGAAGGGTTGGAAATACTGCTGACTCGGAGCTGGATTTCCTGTAAACACGGGGCCCACCCATGAATCCGCATCCTTGGAGATAATCGAAGGAGATAATCGAAAGATGTGTCGGCGTCGGAAATGGTTCCTGTATTACAGTAGCAAGCGAGCTTGTTACCGTAAGATTGTGCCGGCGTACACGACCGGGGTGCTCCACTGCAGCAATGACATTGTCTTCGCCACTGGCCCTCCAGCCATATCGTCCAGATTCAGCTACGCTAGTATGCGCTTTCTGGCATTCTTCAGGAACGACATAACCATACATATCCTATCCAAGCGTATACACAAATAAGAACATGCTCGGTCCTATGATAGTCGCCAATCATTGTGCGGAGTGATTTTGAGGTCTCCCGACCCCATTCCTACTCACGCGCTTTTCTAGTGCTTTTCTCACAGGCCTTTACAGTCCGCGCTTCACGTTTACTAACAGCCTCGCTCCATCGTTGTGTTGCATTTCTTCTCTCCGCCGCTTCGAGTAAAACGCCATTCACACAAGTCTGGATGCCACAAGCACGTCGGCTAACGTCCAGCCGTCACCTTGTTGTCATGGGAGCGCGGATGAGATTTCCTGAATGAATCGAATACTGAGGGAAGAAACACCGGTACTTACCGTACACCATGTCCGGGAGTCCGCACACCCGCTCTCGATATGGTACTTGTGGCCACAAAGAACTCGCAGTCGTACAGCGCCTCCGTGTTGTCCAGCCTCATGCATGGGTGCCACTTCGTTATGTATGGTGCCATGCCAGGTCATAAGGGGGTGTCGATTCTTTGTGCCCCGGTTCTACGCTGCTCGACACGTCATTGCATAGCTTAGTGACATTTGGGTGACCGCTGACCTTGAACTAGATGGAGAACAAAAGGCGCTTGATCGCTGAGCTTGTTGCAATATCCGCATCTACTGCCAGTGTACATGGGGCAGTCGCATATTGCATACGGGCTGATATAGCTGGGGTACAACTCCTCCCCGCCGCACCTGACAGTCCCTAGAGCATTTCAGGGTGTAATCGAGGGCCAGTGGGGCAACTGCGTGACATATACAATATGAGAGGAATATTAACTCGATGGTGGTGACGGCGGAAAGGAATGGTCGCGACTCGCGACAGACACCATAACTCACATCACGTGAGCGCTGCACATCCGCTTGGCTATCCGATTCTGACCGCTTGTAAGTTACTCGTCAAGCAACAGCTCTGGTGGTGAAACTGCATGTCAACGGAATCTGAGTGTCCGTGACCGCCTCACAGGAAAGCCCGGCCCCTAGGGCGAGATGCTCTTGGTTCCTCCGAGTCGACGCGATCGCGCCGCGACCCGTTGAACATTTGGGCAAACATTTGGGGGTAGGATTAAGTATGTCGTACTGCTACCATTGTTAGCAACTTCCCATACTACTCGAGTTCCACGACATATGGAGCCGTGGCGGGTATTTATTTCATGTCTTCATTTCCTATGTGAATCGTAAGGATGAAGGCTAGGTAGGACCCTTTCGATTAAACTAATAGATGAACATACGCTACGGACTTTCTCCTAACACCTCCGAGAACTCATCTTCCGTGTCGACGACGGTTACCGGGAAACCGGTGAGCTGCCGCATAGCGAGGAACCGCTCTATGGATCCCACTGGCTCGTCGCCGTCCTCGTTATCCATATCATCTAACCATATCAAGTGGACCGCTGGAAACACATCAGTGACCATCTCCTCCGAGTTGGCGAGGTCTTCGAGCGCAGAAACGATATACGCTATTACCCCTCCAGACAAATGCAACGTGTCCACAGCAGGAAAAAGGTGAAAGAACGGTATCCAGTCGACGATGTCGGTTTCACTCAATTCTACTCCGTCTCCGTGGGCGTCCAGATGATCCAGGTGGGAGAACGTATGGGCAAGTTGACCAAGAACCTGGACAACGCACAGAACTTGCGTGTCTAACCCCCATCCGTCCATGGCCAGAGCAAGACTGGCTTCATGTTCCCCTTGTGGACGACTTGAATTGAGTTCGACCTGGACATAACTTTCGTAAAAAGTCACTTTTGCGCTGTTTAACTGGTCAAGCTTGAGGTTCTCCGTGCGATCGAGGAAGTGAGAAAGTTGGGTAGTTTCGATCTCATGCATGAAGTATACTATTGTGAGGTCATCGACTCGAGGCATATCAATTTGGGCCAAGAAGTCCTCCAAGTACTCGCTATGACCTCGGTAGTGAAATGCGGTGAGAGCAGGAAGGGTGATTCGCATTGGGGTTTGATCGGAGGGAGGGGGAGAGAACTCCTCTTCCTCCTCCTCGAATGTAATGGAAAGGGTTATGAGCCTGGTCAACACGGCCAGACCTCCGACCATGGCCTCCGGTGAAATGTAACCATTCGGGCATATATTCTCGACTTTGAGAGTGATGAGATTACGAGCTGACAAAAGAAACGTTGGCAGGTGTGGGAATGGAACGTTTCTCAAACGGAAATGTTGTAGATTTGGGGCAGATCCACCCAGGAATCTGCTGGGAATGACCGATGGTACGTCTCTAGACTCGGGGGATGGCTCTAGAAAACCATCAAGATCCCATGCAAGGTGCAGATGTGTCAGCATAGGAAATGACCTCCGCATCACATCGGCCACTTTTTCCGATAGTGGGCCCGGTACATGAATATCGATACGGTGCACACGACTGGTCCGCCTAAGTGCAAAAATGATACTATCTTCATCGCGATGAGTAAGGCAGGGGAGAGAGTCGGGGTAGTTAATGGCGAGAGGCAAGGTGACTGGCCAGGAACCCAGATTGCGTCTAACAGGTGTTCCGTATGAGCAGCTGAGGTGGAGATCAAGACGGCGTGGTGACGCAAATATGATTCTTCGCCATTTCTGACAGACATGTACTAGTATTTGCCATTTCCTCATGTGTTGAATAACTTCAAGTTCGGGAGTCGTGGAGTCGCGTAGACAGAAATCGAATATGTCCAGGAAGACGTTGTCTGGGAGCGCGTCAATTGTCACCCCATATCTGTAATTCTTGGCTGTATACGCAACTCAGCACTCCCCGCGCGCCCTAATCTAGAACGTAAACACGCACACAGAACCTTTCCCATATTCACAAATATTCCAGAGCTACCCGTCGATGTCCCAGCCACTCCAGAGGATAAACCGGAGGAGACGACGTTATTGTTCCACGGGAGTCCCATCATCGTCGCCTGCGCAAAACCAAGGGCCCACGCGGATACAGAGACAGATGTGGGGTTGTGGTGGAGAAGGAGAGCGCATATATTCGCAGCGTCGCGCTCTACCCCTTCTCGTAATAACTTGATCCTGGGATCTTCTTGGTTACAGCCCTGGGAAAGAACGTCATCGATCAGTGAGAAGACCGAGTAGCCATTGGTGGAGAGGCATTGGAGGACATGATTGAGCTTTGGGAGCATTTTGTCGACCGTTGAGCGTAAAGGAGTAACGTAGTCACTTTTTCGGAATGGGGAGTTCGCGCATGGTTGTGACCACGTGACCGTGTATATCCGCTACACTACCACAGGCAATTGTAATAACTTCTGACAGGCACCAACCGTAGACCATGCGAGAGATATCGTTGTCCATCATAGGCCTGTCTTAGTAGTACTGTACCAGAAATGTGATTTACGTCCCCTGAGAGTATCGTCCTGATTCAGCTACGCCAGCATGCACTTTCTGGTGTTCTTCAGGAACGACATACAGAAACCTCGGTCCTAGTCGCCGATCATCGTGCGGAGTGATTTTGAGGTCTCCCGACCACATTCCTACTCACGCGCTTTTCTCACAGGCCTTTGCGGCCCGCACTTCACGTTTACTAACAACTTCGCTCCATCGTTGTGGTGCTGTTCGTCTCGCCGCCGCTCCGTGTAGAACGTCACTCACATAAGTTCGGATGCTACAAACACCCGGCTAACGTCCAGTCTGTCACCTTGTTATCATGGGAGCGCAGAGGAGATTTCCTGAATGATTCGAATAAGGGGGAAGAAATATCGGTACGTACCACGCACCATCTCTGGAAGTACGCACAGCTGTAGTTCCCGTCGTCGACATGGTACTCGTTCCCGCAATGAACTTGCAGCCTCCGTGCTTCATGCACGGGTGCCACTTCGTCATGTATGGTGCCATGCCGGTCATAGGGGTGTCGACTCTTTGTGGCTCAGTTCTACGCTGCTCGACACATCATTACATAGCTTAGTGACATCGGGGTGACCACTGACCTTGGACTAGATGGAGAACACAAGGCGCTTCTCCCTCTGCGTAGGTGCCCCTCTAGGCTGAGTTAAATTTCTCAGCCTATTTACTTCTCGCTCGGCGCATGCGTTCCATACGCATTCACTCTCACAAATTTTCTCTCGTATCTACGACCGAAGACCGGCTTTGTACTCTGTACTGCTCCGGAAATAGAAATTCTTCCAAAAAAAAAAAAAAAAAAAAAACACAAGGCGCTTGATCGCTCAGGTCGTTGCAATATCCGCATTAGACTGTACATGGAGCCGCAGGCAGTCGCACGATGCATATGGGCTGATATAGCTGGGGTACAACTCCTCCTCGCCGCACCTGACAGTCCCTAGAGCCTTTCAGGGTGTAATCGAGGGCCAGTGGGGCAGCCGCGTGACATATACAATATGAGGAATATATCTAACTCGATGGTGGTGACGGCGGGAAGGAATGGTCGCGACAGACCCAAACAAGGTGCCACAACTCACATCACGTGAGCCCTGCACAACTCGGAGGAACCGAGAGCATCTCGCCCTAAGGGCCAGGCTTTCTGGTGAGGCAGTCAAGGTCACCCGGATCGTTGATATGCAGTTTCACCTTCAGAGCTATTACTCAGCGAGTAACTTGCAAGCGGTCAGAATCAGATAGCTAAGCGGATAGTGGAGCGGGATCAAGAGCGGGATACGACGCGATCGAGCATTTGGATGCGGTTCTGCATTGTCAACACCTTCGAGGATCTCCGAGTCAATACATATGGAGCCGTAACGGGTATTTATTTCGTGTCTTCATTTCCTACGTAAGGCTAGGGCCCTTTCGATCAAAATAATAGATGGGCACATGCTACAGGACCTTCTCCTAACGCCTCTGATAGAATTCGTCTTCTGTGTAGACGACGGTTACCGGGAAACCGGTGAGCTGCCGCATGGCGAGGAACCGCTCTATGGAACCCACTGACTCGTCGCCGGCATCGCTATCCATATCGTCTAACCATATTGAGTGGAGCGCTGGAAACACATCAGTGACCATCTCCTCCGAGTTAGCGAGGTCTTCGAGCGCATCAACCATATGTGCTGTTACCCCTCCAGACAAATGCAACGTTTCCACAACAGGGAAAAGGTGAAAGAATGGCAGCCACTCGGTGATGTCGACATCAATCGGTTCTACATTGTCTCCGTGGGCGTCCAGATGATCCAGGTGGGAGAACGTATGGGCAAGTTGACCAAGAACCTGGACAACGAACCGAAGTTGCGCCTCTAACCATGTTCGGTCCCAGACCAGAGTAAGACGGGCTTCATGTTCCCCTTGTGGACGACTTGAATTGATTTCGACCTGCGCATAGTTAAAGTAAAAGTTCAATTGTGCGCGGTTGAACCGGTCAAGCTTGAGGTTCTCTGTGCGATCGATGAAGCGAGAAAGTTGGGTAGCTTCGATCTCCTCGTGCGCCAAGTATTCTATTTTGAAGTCGTGGACTCGAGGTGTATCAATTTGGGCCAAGAAGTCCTCCAAGTACTCGCTATAACCTCGGTAGTGAAACGCGGTGAGAGCAGGAAGGGTGGTTCGCATTGGGGGATCCGGAAGAATCCCTTGATTAGAGGGAAAGGGAGGCTCCTCCTCCGGGTCCTCGTCGAATGTAATGGAAAGGGTTATGAGCCTGGTCAACACGGCCAGACCTCCGACCATAGCCTCCGGTGAAATGTAACCATTCGGGCATATATTCTCGACTTCGAGAGTGATGAGATTACGAGCTGACAAAAGAAACGTTGGCAGGTGTGGGAATGGAACGTTTCTCAAACGGAAATGTTGTAGATGTGGGGCAGATCCACCCAGGAATCTGCCGGGAATGACCGATGATACACCTCTAGACTCGAAGGATGGCCCTAGTAGCGCCTCATTGAGATCCCATGCAAGGTGCAGATGTGTCAGCACAGGAAATGACCTCCGCATCACATCGGCCACTTTTCTCGACAGTAGGCCCGGTACATGAATATCGATACGGTGCACACGACTGGTGCGCTTAAGTGCAAAAATGATACTATCTTCATCGCGAGGAGTAAGGTGGGAGAGAGAGTCGGCGTAGTTAATGGCGAGAGGCAAGGTGACCGGCCAGGAACCCAGTTTGCGTCTAACACGTGTTCCGTATGAGCAGCTGAGGTAGAGATCAAGACGGCGTGGTGATGCCAATACGATTCTTCGCCATCTCTGGCAGACGTGTACTAGTATTCGCCATTTCCTCGTGGGTTGAATAACTTCAAGTTTGGGCGCAGTGAAGTCGCGGCGTAGACAGAAATTGAATATGTCCAGGAAGACGTTGTCTGGGAGCACGTCAATTGTCACCCGACATTTGTAATTCTTGGCTGTCCGCGCAACTCAGCACTCGTCGCGCGCGCCAATCTAGAACACGAACACGTACATGGAACCCTTCCCATATTCAAGAACCTTTCAGGGCCACCCGTCGATGTCCCAGCCACTCCAGAGGACAAACCGGAGGAGACGACGTTATTGTTCCACAGGGGGAGTGTCATCCTCGTCGCCTGCGCAAAACCGAGAGCCCACGCAGATACGGAAGCACATGCGGGGTTGTGGTCGAGAAGGCGAGCGCATATGCTCACAGCGTCGCGCTCTACCCCTTCTCGTAATAACTTGATCCTTGGGTCTTCTTGGTTACAGCCCTGGGAAAGAACGTCATCGATCAGTGAGAACACCGAGTAGCCATTGAGGGAGAGGCATTGGATGACATGATTGAGCTTTGGGAGCATTTTTGTCGACCGTTGAGTACTTGAGTAGCGTAAAGGAGTAATGTAGTCACTTTTTTCGGGCTGGTGACGGGAACTAGCGCTCAGGTAGATTGTAACCACGTGACCGTGTAGTTGACTGTGCACTTCATAAACACGCATACGGAAACAAGAACATGCTCGGTCCTAGTCGCCGATCATCGTGCGGAGAGATTTTGAGGTCTCATTCCTACTCATGCGCATTTCTCACAGGCCTTTGTGGCCCGCGCTTCACGTTTACTAACAACCTCGCTCCATCGTTGTGTTACTGTTCGTCACGCCGCCGCTTCGTGTAGAACGTCATTCACATAAGTACGGATGCTACGAACACGCTGGCTAACGTCCAGCCTGTCATCTTGTTATCATGGGAGCGCTGAGGAGATTTCCTGAATGAATCGAATAAGGGGGAAGAAATTAGGGCTGCGCACCGTGCCGTCTGACGGGTACGGCCGTACATTTGACGGACAGTCAACGGGTACGGTTCACCCGTCTGCCGTCCGTCAAGTCTCATTGGAAGAGCCCTAACGGCCACGGATGGCTACGGAGACAGCCGTCATACGGTATACGGTCGTTAGACGGTATTGTAGAAACATGTGCTTATTGAGGCGGCGAGAACGATCCTGTATGCCTGGTTTCCAGGACGATGACTCAGCGAATAGGAGGAGTGGCGACTGAGCACCGTGTCAGACGGAACAGAAGAAGAAATTTGTATATAAACCTATGTACGGGCCAGTAAGGTAAAGGTAGAGCGGGAATAAGCAAGGTAAGGAGGATGGGATAAGAGAATCGGGATAGGAAAACACCAGGACAATGGAACAAGATGCGGATTGAGTCGCCGAGTCGGTGAGGTATGGGTAGCCGATACGAGTGGTGAAGCACATGTTGTCAAAGGTCCGATGCTGAAGGAGGGGCGCATCGGGAAAACCCTACCCTGCTAATTAGTGCTAATTAGCACTAATTAGCACATAAGCGCCCATTTGTCGCTTTTACTATCCCCCCTCTCAATTAATGCTAAATTGTAGCTAAGTTTGAGCTCAGACACTTTAAATTTGACATTAAAATTGGTGATCATTTGGCCAAAAATTACGGCTAAAGTAGGCTAAACAAGTAGCTAAGAAATGACTAGACGGAGGCTAAATGAGGTATACTGTAATCCTGGGTATAAAGACTATGAGACGCCAGTGATAAGTTTCAATGCCGGAACTGTAACGATGATTAAGTACTTACTAGATTGCATGGGCTCCACTGACGTTGCTGTGGTCATCGTTGCGCCGCCATGGCCATCAGGAAAACTACAAGGTGTTTGACTTTGGAGTTGGGTGGTTTATGTGCTTTGACTTTGGGGTTTGGGGGCTTTGGCTTTTTTCTAAGTGGCTTTTTCACTTTTTCAGACTTTGACTTTGGAGGTCAAGTACTTTTGTTTTTTTGTAAGGACTTCAGGCAACTTCAGGGGATTTCATTTCAGTGAGACAATTAAAGCAAGTACACTAGCAGTAGTTGGATGACCCTTCACAACACCATCCTTGTTGGTTGAACTTGAATGTTTCATATTGTGCGTGGATTAATTTATATTTTTGTTGTACAGTACCCGGACCCACATGGTGGACATTCCAGTCGAACACACTGGCATAGTCATACTACTAGTAGTAACCCTCACAGATGAAGAGATCACGGAAGAGTTTGGGTAGATAGGAGTAATCTAGCTTGCAGTACTACTAGTATACTAATGCCATCGCATGACCATGGTTGTCGTCATTGGCACGCTGCTGCCACCGTCATCGTGATCGGCTCAGCCCTACTGTCGCCGTAGTTGTCGCTGTTGGTGTTGCCTCCGCATGATTGCCACCATGTTGGTACTTCCATAGTTATCGCCATCGTGATTGTCGTCAACTTGTCATCACATTGTGGTTGTTGCTGTCATGATTGTCGTGGTGGTCATGGTTGAGTTCGAAAGCACGCGGGTGAGTAGAGCGGAGAAGAGTAAGGGATCAGGCAGAGGAGGGGAAACGAAGGGAGTTGTTGCCAAGTCCGAGCCGGTACAAGGGGTCAAATTGTGACATAGGTAGAGGAGTCGAGGAAAGGATAGAGATTCTTGAAGAAGGATGGAATGAAGCTGCTGGGGTTCGCGTTGCACGAGCGAAGCCCTTTGTAATAGGAGGAATGGAGCTGCTGGGGTTCGCCTCAAGTCGACTCTTCTTTTCGCCTCAAGTCACGTAGAGTTGAGTGTGTCGAATATGAAGTGGGGCTAAGGAGGAGATTGCGAGAGTCGAAGGTGGGCAGACACGAGTGATGGAGAACGAGCAGGCGGACCTGAGGCAGTCAGATCGGTGGTGCATTTCATTGGGAGACCTGAGGAGAGACGGCGGGGCGGAGAGTGGCTTAGCAAGCAGAGACTCGGAAGTTACACGAGCGAGGCTCGTAACGCGAAGACGACGACACGGAGGAAGGTAACAGCGGGAAAAGTTTCAAAAGTAAGTGCGGGTTTGATGTTAACGTCTGCATGGGTGTCTTTCGATTTAGACGGGCCCCGACGAGCTTGACCGTTGATCACACAAGGAAAAAGGAGAAGAGAGCGGAAGACACGAGGGAAAGGGTACTGTTTATTGGGCGCAAGACTGGGTCTTATATACCTCGGGGTTCAGTAAGTAGGGATGGAGTAGTTGAAAATGCTAAGTCAAGATTTTGTTAGTAGGTATCGCAAGTGGGGCAAAGTAAATGAACAAGTGTTCTGTGGGTGGCGATAAAGTCCAAGACGCGAAGGGGGTGTCGTAACGCTTGCTAGCGATGCTGCCGGGGTAAGCTAAAATGTGGAGGGGTGAAACGAGTGTAGGTAGCATAAGTAAGGGAGGAAACGTGAAAACAAACGAGGAGAGTAGTCCGAGAATCGAGCAAGAAGGACACGAGGCACGGCCAAATGGGCGGTGCGAGCTGGTATCTTGACAAGGTGGGGCCAGGGATAGAGACGCGAATTGGCGTCGTCAGGGTGCTCTGCGAGAAGGATGGAGGTGAGACTTTCGAAAAGAAAGATCTGGCGTGCCTTTGTCTCGACCAAAGGGGGTAGCACCGATCCGGTCATCGGCCAAAGGCATACGTGTTGACGATGTTACATGGATGAGCGCAGGTGAGGAATAGAAAAGTTTGCAAGGTTAGGAATGGGAGGGAATGTGTTTTGAGGCGAAACCCTTGACGACGCTTTGAGAGACAGAACAGTCACAGGTAGGTGGCGACACTGACGTGCAGGACCGTTGTCGGACTTGCACCCATGCAAAGTGTATGTGCATGTATCAGACGACGGGGGTGGTGATGATAAGAATGCGGGACGGCATTTAGGTGGAGACTAGGAAGAACGGATCAGTGGCCAGGTCGATGAGAAAAATGGAGAGGGTGGCGCACTCTTTCTCTGCGTTGCTGACCCCGAGATCGGTAGGTGGGAACCTGGGTCCTATTGGAGTTCTGAGCCAGCCCGATGTCCTAAGCGAAAATAATATTCCATTTGAGGGGTAGGCTTGGTTGGTCTTGAGGTGTTGGTCTTGAGGTGTTGCGTGGCTGTTGAGGGTCACAAGTTGAGGGAGGTATTGTTGAGCTGACTGTATTAATGTGAACGAAAGTAATGAGGTTTGATATTAAAAGAAACACCAACGACCGCAAGTCGATCCAATCAGCGTGGTCGACTACTGTACCCTGCATCGTCGAGGGGTTTTTTTTTTTTTGAATCCATTTTTGTGCGTCTGAGGGCAGATTACCCTATGTAGCACTACACTTTAGATATACTCGTCGAGGGATTATCGGGTTGTCATCCGTTAGAATGGCGCTTCCTCGGTGGAACTTGAACGTGTTGACGATACTGCTTTGCCGACATCCAGAAGTTCGACGAGGCCTACTCCGATGTCCAGCCCGGACAACTGGAGGAGGCGGAGATGCACTGGTGCGTACCGGAGGAGACGCTTGCGCACTGGTGCGACCCCGGAGAGAGGAAGGGAAGCGTTGAGGTTATGGCGCTTCAAGGATTCTCGCACGGCACTAGGTCTACCTGAGGATTAGAGAGAGGGGAGGGACATGGAGACAGCTGTACGGCACTCACTGATTGTGTTGAAAACGAATAGAACCGCTTTCCCTTCGCCTTGCCCTCCTGCACCTTGGTCTTTCCACTCCTAATTGAGGGCGTCTCCGACACAGCGGGCGAGACGCTATGTATTGCTACTAGACATGTGAGCGATGAGAGCGTCGGCTCGGTACCATCGTCGTATTTTCCTGTAGTGGGGACCGGGCGGAACGTCTCAGCACGGATGGAGTGTCGAAGTCGCTTTTCTTCTCTGCAGAACTTGAGGTCGGGCAATTGCGGGACACCTGGGTGTTTCTTGAGTTCAACGCTGGTGCAATATGAGTGCACTATCCTGCTCGACGGTGGCCGTGTGAATACTTGACTTGAGGCAAAGGATGAGCTTCTTCATGTCGACAGAAAGGATAATACTATTGGACCCGTTGTATTTTCCCAAGATGAATCGCGCCCGGGCATGGATGCCGCATCATCGCGCGCCGCCGCAGGATCAGAAAAGGGGGAGTTTAGATTGAGTTCGAAGCCCCAGACAGCATCCACACCAATGCCCATTTTTCTACTCATGCCGCCGCCTGCCGCCTTTGCTGCCGCTAGCCCGCACTGGTAACAGCGAGGAGGTTGTTGTGGCTGCCGTGCCCATGCGGAAGGTTGCTTGAACGCGTCCTTCAGCCCGATGACCATTTTAAAGCCGAATCTGGGGAGGCATGGAGGTGGGGGGATGAAGACTGGGGACAAGAGGTTGGAGATCTGTGAAGTGCAGGGGGGCGGGCGCAGTAATGACGCACGGAGAGTCTCGAAGCTATCCTGTTCAGACACGGGATGTTCGTTAACGCCGTGCATAAGACCACACCTGGAATCTTGAACATTCGCTCGCAGATCAGCGTGGGCGGACGGTGCTCGAACGGCTTGTAGGCTGCGAGGTATTGGGTCGCCTTGTCTTCTTTGCATGCGTGTTTGCGAGGGCTGTGATGTGGGAGTGTGGATTCATCATTGGTGAGAAGCCAGGCCACGACGATCAGCTCTCGAATAAGGCCTTAGTTTTTCGACTGGAGCTAGAGGATGAGCGGGATGCGTAAGAGGAAGACGGGCGTGACGCACGATAGGAGTAGAATACAGTTGTAGACCTGACTCAGACGTTCTATGCGTCGGTGGATGTACTCCGGGTCCGCGGGTGGAACGAACAGGTAAGACAGAGTGGAACAAACAGGTAAGACAGAGAAACCTGAAGAAAAGCACAAGGTCGTTCTACTGACCTAGTTAGGTGTTATGTCGGTAATCCGTTCTGGTGCCGTGGCGAAGAAGGTGAACCGTGTGAACCTTCGATCGATGGCGGGATCGAATCAATCAATGGCTCTTACTTCCGTCGCTCCAATGGCGTCTATGAATTCCAGCTCAGTGCCTATGAATGAAACAACAGTGAGCCCCATTATTTACCGGAGATACCCTTGGAGAAGGGAGAAGGTACGTGGTCCAAGCTTCTTGTCTGTGGGCCTGTGCTCACGCTCACTGCCGACCAGGTTAGGCTAAACTTCACTCTTCCATCGATGTTAGTGACGATCTTACTTTTCCTTGGCTCTAAACATTGAGGCGGGCACAGCGTCGACGACGGACTTGTGTTCTTCAATCATCCAGGTTACGTCGTCCACGACTCGCGGAATTGAGTCAGGTTACTGTAACATGACGGAGTTCCTCTATGCTGCCCGAGTCAGGTAACTCAGAGGAACTCTGGATTTTTCAGGAATTCAACACAAGCGTGGAGAAAGGTGACCGTGAGACAGGTTGCATGCGATATGGTTTGGAGTATCGAGTGTTCACCATTACGACAACTGACGGTTATATTTTATGAGGTATTGCATCCCCCTCGGGTCTGACTCAAACTAATCGCTTCGGAATTATCTAGGTCTCGCCGCAAGCACTGCACAAGCAACTGTTGCCAAACATGCAGACGCTCTGCCTGCGAGCTACTCTGGCGACTAAGGCTGCCAAGGCGGAAGAAGACCTGTTGCACCTTGCGCTATGGAGTATGGACACGAGCTCCGCTGGGGTTTTTTTTTGCGCGTATATCTTGGCGCATATGTTTTTATCTCTCTCGTCACACCCATTGTGATTTGACCTTTTTCTTCGAAGAAAAGGGCGTGGGTATCCTCGTGCCGCTGCCATCCAGACAGCCACAAAACTCTTCTTCAAGTTCTCTGCCGACCGAGGCAGAAGAAGGCCTGTCGTGTCTCGCGCTGTGGACTCGACCTCTGCTGGGATCAGCATTGTGCCGCGTCGTGTTTCCCTCAGGCGCTCAGTGGGAACTTGAGGCGGGGGATTGGGTACGCGTGAACTGAACTCATGTATGCTCGTTTTCTTCCCTCATTTTTGGGCGTTTCCCTTGCACGCATATCTTTTTCATTCGATAGTCACACCCATTACGACTTGACCTTTTTTTTCTTTGAAGAGAAGAGCGGGTCTCCAGACAGACAACCTCTCTTTATTTGATCACCACACGATCACTACCCGATACTCTCGCATTATAGCTATCGCTGTCTATAGTTCCGTCGTAAAGCTCATACTAGTATACATCACGTTATTCCCACCGTGAACATAAAACTCACGACATGTACTCAGCAACTCATCAGCTAGTCTAAACTTCCAAATCACGCACTTCTGTCCGAGAAGAGTTGCACTATTGGCCAAGTACAGTATAATCGAATTCACGGCAAAGTCTTGCAGCGAGTTGATATCACAAAAAAACATACACACGCGCACGCAATGTTTCCGATGATGGTGGGAGGTAGATCACGTCATTGAGATACTGTATTGCACCGTAAACAATTTTTACCCAATCTGTTCTAGTTGACCTTCGGAACCAGTGCATACGCATTCCAGCTGATAACGAGGCCGTCTGCGTCCAGCTCGGCTTGTACACCATGAAAAGGCAGAGGAGTGCGATGGTGCAGTGCCAAAGGTGATTCGTGAGCTCACGGACGAGGGGGAAACATTGGGGTCGTAGTGCAGACGTGCTTCAGTTAGGCATGTGTATTCTCGCGCGGCACCAGGTCTATCCAAGAATTTGGGAGAGAAGGGGACGGAAGGCACGTACTAGTCTCGACGCTCAGGGTGGCCAACAAATTCCTCGAACTACACGTCCATATCCACGCGACTTGCTGCACTTTCCCCGGATCCCAAGAATGCAGAGGCGAACTCGGCAGCCGTCTGTGGGGCTGGTCCTTTGAAGTCCTCCTGGACCATGCGCGTGAGGGGATCCGTGACTTGAGTGAGCGAGGGAAAGGAACGTTGGGTGGAAAAAAGAAAAGGATAAAAAACGCGACACACTGACAGCGGCATCGCCAATGGGCGTGTTCCTCTTCAGATGTCTCAAACTGAGGGTTTAGGCGTTCGGTGCAGAACCTGCGACCATCACGGCGGACGGACAGTTTCGTCAGACTCGCAAGACTGGAGTCGTTATCAGTTTCCGAGGGCGTAAGCGAATATGACACGGAAGAGGGAATGGAGAGGGGAAATGGAGTCAAAGACGTAGGTGTAGTCTCGGGGGTGTGGTGAAACTCTGAACACAGGGCGAAGACGAAAAGTGGAGCTGAGGGTCTGTCGCCAACTGCGAAGGTGAGAGGAGTTTGCTGGGGGGGTGGTTTCCGCGTTCGAGGCGACGGCGCGTGGTGCGAGTCGGAATCCGTAGGTATCTCACGGAACGTGCTCAGCGGCTGGCTGTTCGCGTCTAACTTTCTGAGGCTTGAACAGTTCTTCTCTGGGCCAGGACGGGAAGGGGGAATGGTACGCGAAAGCCACACAGGTGCAGGAGAGAACATCAAAGGGAAGGGATTGTCGTGGGGCTGGTAAGGATACGACATTAAATTTTCCACTAGTTAACTACAGATCACAAAAAATGTCGGCCAAGTCTAGGGACACGAATTACAAGGACTAAGTCATCATCAATGTGTGCAGTCGTAGCTGCCACATCGACCTCATCACAAGAAAACTCGATATTAAATGAGAATGAGTCTGATTATGATGAGCTTAATATTGGGCCTGAGTCAGAATATTGGACACTTACCAGCGTTGACCACCAATTTGTTCGGCTTTCTGAAGGCCGATATTATGGTGGCGACAAGGGCTTGTCGCGATGTTTCCGGAAACCTGAATAAACATGGTTCCAGAAAAGAAAAAAAAAGAAAAAAAGAAAAGAAAAAAAAACCTGAAATGGATTTCGTGTATGTTGGGACTTGAACATATGACATTGACTCCAACCCTGGGCAGTGGCCCTGGGGATGAGACCAAGTTATGGTCTATCATCGATATCCGGACAAAGGGGCCGAACTTGGGGCTGGAAGCAGAAGGCGACGGTGTTGTATAAGTGATTATCGGAGCCAGTATGTAATGTAAGGACTTGGACTTACTTATGCACTTTCAAGTTTTTCGAGTCTTGACGCGGAGATGGAGACAGTGGGGTCAGTTGAAATTCCCACTTCCTGCTGCCAGTGGCTGTCATGTAGCTCAGTGGTGGTAGAGGTAAGTGTTGAACAGAGCGTGAATGCCGTTCACCAGTTTCACCATCTAGAACTTCCAGTTTTAATGACCGACTAGCGAGAACCTCCGACAATCTTTTATAGATCACTTGAATATTACATCGATAAACAGATCTATGACTACTGTATGTCCCTCGTGTTACGATCCAGCTGGATCGTTCAGGCCAAAGGCCGCTAGATATCGATCTCGTACGCTCGAGTCGCTGACTCAGCGCTAGTCTTCAAAGCTGACTGAACAGCGGGGAAGAGGGGCAGGCTCCAAAGAGCTGACTTAACAGCAGGGGAGAGGACAGGGAGACTAGTGACAGGCGAGCGAAGGGAGAGACAAGCTGGCTGGGATTTGTCAAAGACTAGAATGGGGCTACATTGTACACTACAGCCAACTATATATACTATGAAGTAGGTGTTACAGGGTTACCCGTGCCAGCGCATATACTGCTGGCGGCTCCAAAGCACGAGGCAAGAAGTCTGTATGAAACATGAGAAGTACGTAGGGGAGGCAAGCATGAGGCAACGGAACGAGGCAGTAAGTATGGGGAGGCAGATACCACGCGAAACGGGTCAGTCCGAAAATAGGAAGGCGTCACGTGATCGTGACATACGCCCCATACTACAGTTGTTCGTCCCGAACAACACTAATAGTCGGGCTCGGCGTAATCGTCGTCGTGCGCGTAGTTTTGACCGACGTCCGGGGGGCGGTCGTGAACCGGTGGGTCGGGTGGACGGTCGGGATTGCGGTAACGAATGGCCGCCAGCGCGGCGCACCAGTGGCGAAAGTCGTTTGTGGTATGCGCCCTGTGACCGAGGCCGGTCAGGTACTGTGCGCGGTCGCGTCGACGCGCGATAACTCGGCGCGCGTGGTCTATGCTGGCGGTAAGCGCAGGTCCTTGCGCTGCTATGTCCGCGTCTAGACGTATGCGGAAGTCATCCTGCGGGGAACTGGCGACTGGCGACGGGGCTGGTGCGGGTGTGACGTGGTTTTGTGGGCCCGGTATGTACTGTGCGGCGGGTGCGAGCTGGTCTGGGTCGCGCGGTCGTTCGAGTGCGCGCGATGGGAAGATCTGGTGGTGATGTTGGGGACGCGGTCGCGCGGGTTCGTGGTCCGCGGACGGTAGAACTGGAACCGCGGCGGACACGATGGTGTGCTGGGGTAGGTGGTTATCGTCACAGTAGCTGGCATAAAACGTCTCGAAGTCGAATTCTTCGGCGGCGTTTACTGTCTCTAAGGTTTTTCTGCGTAGGTCTGGGCGTGGTGGTTCGTCGACTGGTGTTAGGAAGCTAAAAACGGGCGACGCGGGCGAAGAAACTGGGGAAATCGAGGATTTTACCCCCCCATTCGGCGTATTGTCGTCCGCGACAATAGATCGCGGCGTATGTCCGACGTGCGCGTCGCCGTCGGTATCGGTGAGGTCGAAGAGGTCCGTCTCGCGGCTAAGGTACTGAGGGTGCCAGTCCGAACCGCTTGAGCTGTCGTCTTCAGCGGCGGGGCGGAGGAAGGTGGTGCGTCGCGACGCTGCGCGAGCGGGCGTGCTCAGGCATGCTGCGTTGATCTGTACGATGCTACCGTCGTCGCTGAGGTCATCCCCCTCCATCAGCAAGAGGTCGGCGATGACGTTCTGGCGTTGCAGGCGGGATAGATGCAGCAAGTTGGCCCGGACGGTTGTCTCGTTGATCTCGACCGGAGCCGCGCCGGGTTGCGTTTGTGGCATCGGTGCTGGGGGCATACTGACCGTGTTGGCCTGTGCAGGCGCGGAGCGCTTGGGGCAGAATTTCGACACGTGGCCCGTTCGAAAACATTTGAAGCATCGTCCCTCGTCGCGACATTTCTGCTGTTGCGCGAGTTCTTGCGGGGTACGTATGCGGGGCACATATGCGGCGTCGATGTCCATCGGGACAACGCCGTCTGAAGTGGGAGCTACGGGTGGGGGTACGACGAGGACTGGCGCGTATTGTCCTATGTCGGGCGTTCGTGTGGCGCGCTTCCCGTGTGAGGGGAAACAGCTGGCCAGTGTGCGCGCACGTTGGACTTCGGCTCGCGCTGCGGTCTGCCATTCTGTCATCGTCTCGGGTGGGGTTGTGCGTAGTAAGCATGCGCGGAGGATGGGACTGGTGAGATGATGGCGGAAGACGTCGACCGTCCCGCTGGCCTCGCGATGCCAGTCGGCGACGTGTGCCAACCGTTCGAACGTGGCGATGTACCCATCGATGTCGTCTCCGCTCATCACGAGCGCGGTTAATTGTTGATATGCGTTCTGCTTGCTGAGCGTGTCAGTCCAAGCCGCTTTGAAATCTGTCTCGAAGGTGGTCCAGAGCGCCTCGTCCGTCTCCGCTAGGGGGTTAACGGTTCGTGTTGTAGCAGCGTCTAACGTACGTTCTGCTGCATCTCCCCAGTCGTTGACGGCGGGACCTCGGATTAAGCCCAGCGCGAGTCCGACTCGCTGGTATGGGCTCAGAACGAGCTCGTGGTTCCGGTTGGTGCGGCGCCATTGGCGGAACTCCCGAAGGAATTGTTCGCTTTCTGCGCGGTTTCCTGTGAATATCGTTGGTGGGGTGCCCTTGAGGGCGCCGGTGAGAGGTACTGCGGCCATGAGAGGCGCGATGGGAATCGTGACTGGCTGTACTGGGGCGATCTGGTGATGTAGACCCCTGACGACTGCGGCGTAGGTGGGGAACGCGGGTAACGTTGAGCTTGTGGACGGGGCTATGTTGGTAGGTTCTTCGATCAAGCCGATGTCGACGTGGATCGGCGTCAGACGGCGAAAAGCTGTCGTGAGTTCCTCGACAGGGTCTAGGGTTACGACACCTTCGTCGATGTACTCAAGCTGATCTTCTTCTTCGTGGGGTCCGTCACCTGTTACGGGTTCCGGTGCGGTTGCGAGGGGGAGCGGGAGTCGTTCGGGGTTTGCTTCGTCGTCTGGGCTCCACCAGCCGAGCTCGAATTCGTTGTTGCGGGGGACTTGGAGGGAGGCGCGGGTACGGGTGATGTCGTGTTTAAGGCTTGGTTCGTAGTGCTGTTCTACGAGGTACCAACTGTCGTTAATGAACTCGAGAAGGTAAACCTTCTGTCCTACGACGCAGCGATAGCCGCCGTGTCTGTCGGTGGGCGATGTGTTCCAATAGGCGGCGCCTAGTACGTGCTGGGGGAGGTCGTCTTGCCAACGGCGGATTACTTCGATCCACCCGTCTTCTTCAGGGAACTGTAGCTGTAGACTAGCCACTGTTCAGTAATCAGGGGTGCCGTTCGTCGCACCGGGTCTGGGGTCAGGGAGCTTTCTGCCGCTCGAAGCACAGGGCACGGTACGTCGTGCGAATTTCTTGAGCGTCCAAGAGGAGACGTCAGGTAGGTTCTCGCGCCGTACGTTCCGCGAGAGGTCGATGGTGAGGATTCTAGTCTTGTGTTACGATCCAGCCGGATCGTTCAGGCCAAAGGCCGCTAGATATCGATCTCGTACGCTCGAGTCGCTGACTCAGCGCTAGTCTTCAAAGCTGACTGAACAGCGGGGAAGAGGGGCAGGCTCCAAAGAGCTGACTTAACAGCAGGGGAGAGGACAGGGAGACTAGTGACAGGCGAGCGAAGGGAGAGACAAGCTGGCTGGGATTTGTCAAAGACTAGAATGGGGCTACATTGTACACTACAGCCAACTATATATACTATGAAGTAGGTGTTACAGGGTTACCCGTGCCAGCGCATATACTGCTGGCGGCTCCAAAGCACGAGGCAAGAAGTCTGTATGAAACATGAGAAGTACGTAGGGGAGGCAAGCATGAGGCAACGGAACGAGGCAGTAAGTATGGGGAGGCAGATACCACGCGAAACGGGTCAGTCCGAAAATAGGAAGGCGTCACGTGATCGTGACACCTCGGCACTCCCTCAGCTTGGCAACCTTGGCGGCTGCGTTGTGCACACAATGGGAGGGGCAGGAGGGACATGGTATCGACGACCTGTGGGCTCCAGAGGTCGGAGTGGGTTTCTCTTCAAGAAAGTTCGCATCTGCCACCCTAAGAGGAAAAAAAAAACATATGTTCCGGGTCCATATGGGGTAGATTTGACCCATTAGAAAACAACAAAGGCGATCCCGCACCAGGGAGATCTTATGCAGAATCGCAGATCTTTGTTTTGACGAGGGAGGGAGCCTTTCGGTTATCGTCATCGATCACCGCAACACTTGCCTCCGCTTTCCGTTGTACAAACCCTTCCTTCTCCGACACACAATCTTTCAATACCTGTACAGTATGTATCACCCAAGGGATGCTATCACCGAAACCGAACGTTGACACCGATTCCCTGCAAGATGGCTCCTAGGCCAACCAACAGGCCTCGCGTCCTCGTGCCTTTTTTTTTGACTACCCGAGGGCAGATAAATTATCCTACACTTTAAATAGACTATGCACCCATGTCTCTCCGCTTCCCGTCCTCGTGCCTTTTGGTTCGCCCTCCCATTGCCTTTCTGTTACCATATACTAGTATTTGACTTGGCCATCGAAATCGCCTTATACTTACCACATGTACATAACGACATATTTCTACCCATGAATCTCAGATATTTGCCCTAGTAAGAACCGTTGTCGCAAAAGTACTACTTGTAAGCTACAAAGGCCTCCATATGCCTCTCTGAACCCTTGGACCTTGCTGCCGTTGGTGTCGGTGTCATGGCGCCGCGGCGCGGCATCGGTGTCGCAGCGTGCGGTGTCGTATCGTAGTCCCGCGGCGCGACGTCGGTGTCGCAGGCCCAGCTTGCGGTGTCGGTGTCGTAGTGCCACGGTGCGACGCCGGTGTCGCAGGCCCAGCGCATGGCGTCGGCGACGTAGGGCCACTGGCAGGGCACGGTGTCGGTGTCGTAGTGCCACGGCGCGACGTCGGTGTCGCAGGCCCAGACCCCAGCGGAAGTCGGTGTCGCAGGCCTAGCGTGCGGTGTCAGTGTCGCAGGCCCAGCTTGCGGTGTCGGTGTCGTAGTGCCGCGGTGCGATGTCGGTGTCGCAGGCCCAGCCCCCAGCGTCGGTGTCGCAGCGCCACGGCGTGACGTCGGTATCGAAGGCCCAGCGTGCGCCGTGCGGTGTCGGTGTCGTGGTGCCGCGGCGCGACGTCGGTGTCGCAGGCCCAGCCCCCAGCGTTGGTGTCGTAGCGCCGCAGCGCGACGCCAGTGTCGCAGGCCCAGTGCATGGCGTCGGTGTCGTAGGGCCAGAGCATGGCGTCGGTGTTGTAGGGCCAGGGCGCGGCGTCGGTATAACAGCACGCCGCATTGGTGTCGTGGTGTCGCGGCGCCGCGTCATGGCGCTGAGTCGTTGTCGAAGCGCCATGGTGCTGTCGTAGCGTGACGCTGCCGCGTCGTTGTCGTAGCACCACAGCCGCTGCAGTTGGTGTTGTAGCGCCATGTTGCTGTCGGTGTCGCAGCGCCATGGCGCCGTATCGCCGTCATAGCGTCACAGTGCCATGTTGGGCCCGGGTGTCGTAGTGTCATGGCGCCATATTTGCGCGCCAAACGGGCCTGCACGCGGCAAGGTGGAGGCCTGTTTTGAAACCTAGAGATGAAAAAAAACAATGCAGTTAGTTAAGAAAAGGAAAAGGAAAAGAAACCTTAGCTTGTTTGAGGCCAATACAACGCAGTCGACAAGTTGCTGAGCATGTCGTGGTGGTTGTTAGGACATGCTGACACGTTGCAGCAACGTCCGGTCCGGCGATCTGTGTACCAGAGAAACCCGCGGACCGGGTCTTATGCAGAATCGCAGATCTTTGTTTTTGACAAGGGAGGGAGAGCTTTCCAAGGGGGGGCCGGGATCCTTAAAATTGCACGGGGCCGGTAAATTTTTTTAAGGGGCTGAGCCTCATCCCCCCCGGAACCCCCCAAAAAGGAAACTTTATCCAAATATAGAACCGGGGCAGATGGACGAGGCGTAGCGACATGTGGCCTGGGCTATAGGGGCAATCGGCAGGTAGCAATGGGGTAAAAAAAAAACTTGTATATTCAGCAATTATCTACACTGTGCTAGGTGTGAGAGAATCAGGGGGACCGGGGCAACGACGTCGCATCGCCTTCCATTGTCGCAGTCGTCGACTCGTTGTCGGCCTGTGGTTGTCATACCCGTTGTCGTCTTCGTCACTTTGCGTTGCCATGGTCGCAGTCCTACTTGCTCTGTAGTGATTGCGGTCATCGTCCCGCGTCGTTGTTGTCACCGACTCACCACCTTACTGACGTAGCTGTGATGGCCTGGCCGTTGGCCCGTCGTCGTCGTTCACGGCTTGCGTTAAGGCGGGACCTACGCGCCGTGTTGAGTCGATGTTGCGGTGGGATCCTGTGCAGCGTCGACACTGCGTCGTGGCATTGTGGGGGCTTGCACGCTGTTGTGATGGCGTCATGGTGTAGAATTGTGATGGTGTCGCAGCGCGACGTCATGACGGATCTTGCGCGCTGTGACAGGATGGCGGTGGTGGCGGGCTCGCGGCGAAAGGTGGATGTGGCGACCACGGGCTTGCGTGCGGTGAGACGGAAGTGGGGGCTTGAGGGTGGTGTGGGGAGCACCTCTTGCAAGTTGGCGAGACGGCATGGCGACATCCGCGCCAGCGGGCAAGGCCGAGAAGGCGCAGGCATCCGCTGCCGTTGCTTTGGCAGACACGCAGAAAGAGCGTTGGACTCGTGTCGAGGCGCGGAAGAAGGCCATGTCACCGCAGGACGGACTGAGCAGGTCGCAAAACACGGTGGCGGCGGCAGACGCCACGACGAGCGATGCGGTCACGACGTCTGCGACGGGCAACTCGTCACCTGTGACGGAAGGCACGACCGAGGACGAGCTCCCGTCTGGACTTGATGGAGCTGTCTGTCGCGTCCTCACCGGACGCACCACGTCGTGTGGCACCCGTGCGCCCGCTGCCGGGCGAGCAGCCCGCGAAGGGGCTCGCATGGGAGCGTGAGGGGTCTTGTGCGCCATGATGGGGTGGCACTGCGGCAGCGACAACGGGCTTCCGTGAGAGGGAGGTAGCCCAGGTAATACTAGTACAGAGGCGAGGAAGGACTTAGTGAGAAAATAAACATAGTGAAACAAAAAAAAAACTTATCTTGATCACAAGCCCAGCTCTTCGTCAGCTGCTTGGTGGGTGTTGCAAGAATGGTGGTGGCAGGTGTGGGAGCTAAGGGAAAGAGGCGCGAAAAAGGGTCTGATGCTTGGGAGTGAGTTCGAAACGAACCCAACGGATCAACGGGCCGGCCTTCCAGACGCCGAAAAAGTAAATTTTTTTAAGGACCCCAGCCTCGGGTCACGGAACCACGGCCCGGCCCCCCCTTGGCGGGAAGGGCGAGTGGAAGAGTGGAATCGTGTGTGAGAAGTTGCTGTGTGTCTTCGGCTTGTTGGAGGGGGTCTTCGAAACATTGAGGTGTACCGAAATAAGGGCTATAATGGTGATGAAACTGAGCGCGAAGGTGAGCCAAGTGAAACTAAATCCAGCGTGCTCATATGTCGAGTGTAGCACAGAACTTGAAGGCTGGCCTCCGGGGTCGAATACAAGGCATGCGGGGGCATGTACTGTCCAAGCCGACTCGAAGTCGTTGCGCTGAGGTGTTGCATGACTTGGATGTCTTGAAGGTGCCGTCCTGACTGCCGCTGAGGTCTTCTTTCTTGTTCCAAAACTTGCGCGTGTGGGTAACTCGAGGTCCGAGATGAACTGATCCCAACTGGGGAGTGAGTCCTCCTTGCTGGTGCCTGCCAGCGCGCAGTCATCATCAGGACAAATGCATCACGAAAATGTCGGAAGCATCAGGAAGGAAGCGCCAGTCCTGGATTGGAGATAGCCCGATCCACCAATCCGGGGCTAGAAGCGTAATCTAGCACAGTTGTCGAGATGAGATGTTGAAGAATGCCGAAACCAAGACTGCGACGGTGACGAGACAGAGCGTGAAGTTGAACTGACCAAAGCCAGAGCGAGACAGTAGCAGTGGGGGTGAGGCGAAGTGGGTGACGAGGCGCGAACATTGAGAAAACTTCATAGTAGATCAACGGGGATTCTTGCAGTCGCGGAACGGAAGGAGTCGTTGGCGAGGCAGGGGCTGGCTGTGACTTCGAGAGCGGGGCAATCTAAGCCGATAGTCTTGAATCCGGGCGGTCGTTGCAGCAGTGTCGAAGGGCGTGAAGTGGGAACGGTTACTGAAGCCTTGTGTTGTGCAGGCAGGAGGGGGATAGTCTCACCTAGCGATGACAGGGACGACTCCGGGTGACTCAGCGCGACGACATCTGAAGACGCAGGGGCAGGGGAAGACTCACCGCAAGCTTCACATCGCCAGGCTCAAGAGGCTGAGCGAACGACACGGGTGTCGTTTCAGCTGTGCGCAGGGACGGGGGTAAGTAAGGAGAAGTCGGGGTGATTGAAGACAAAGACATGGACTCAGGCTCGGGCTAAGAGCTCATTGACGACTGTATGTTGGCAGGGAAAGACAGGAGTGTGGACGAAACCGAAGATGGGGGCACAGCCGCGAAAGGTGGCGACCGGGTGATGGACTCAGGTTCGGGCTCTTCTGTCGCCAGTGCGTGCACCTTCGGATCAGATCACTGTCGGATCAGACTCATCTAACCCCGCGGACTCGGAATCCTGCTCTGCCTTTTGGGCATAAACCGTTACATTTACTCCACAAAATAAATTAAAATTAAAACGCGATTTCGTGTGCATGATGATCTGCATACTTGTTTACATAGAAAAGTCGGAATGCGTAAAGGGAGTCATGGTGCGTGAAGGTTCTGGGAAGTCTCTGGGTCCCTGCTACGCCAATAAGGTGTGCTGAACGGAGAATCATATCGACATGTATTACTGAACATAACCGTCGTCGCCTCATATCAAACTCGGGCTTCACCCTCCAAAGGCCTGTTTCTTCGCATGGAGAGTCACTATAAGTAGTAAACCACTGCACAAGTGCGCAGGGGTATACAGTATTCTGAAAGCTGAATGAAAAGAAGAGGTTTACGCGTGCGACCTGAAAGTCCCGAAAAGCCAACCAAATTGGAATCCCTCTCGATGTAGACGCAGTCATAACGACCAGGGCCTTTCTTCCATGATGGAGCTGCACGAATGAATTCGCGGTGCATGCCACCAATTCCTGAGAGGTCACTGGGAGCATGATATGTACATGCAGCAGAATGAAAAACCTTGATACAAAGGGCGCTTGAGACCACGGGACACAAATGGAGTAGAGCATCCATGCCACACACTTCTGCTTCAGGATGGAGTTGGTCATACAGGAAGCGGCGAATGTGTTCGAGGAGTTGCGGTTGATTGACATAACCAGCAAGTCTGTCAATGGTCTTGGGATAGCCTCGAGCTAAATCGGGTCAATACTATCTATACATTTGCACATCGTATATTTGCTTACCAGGGTTACGGGCAAGTCGTACATCCCCCATGGAGGTAATCCCGGCAGCAGCTTCAACATCATCTTCGCCACCCGTGGGCCGCGGAGGGTCAATAGCGATACCAGATGTTAGCAGTGGACCCGCCAGAATCCCACGTGCTCCCAGATCGACACGGGTTGCCGCAAGCTTGTCCAAACGCTGATTTGTCAACAACATTTGTCCAAGCGGTTCATTGCGGCTTGAGCGACGCCAAGGCTCTTTGACAGCTTTGATGTGTTTAGACTCGGTGATTGACGAACAGAGCCCATTCGGGGCACCAAATTGTTGGATGAGGAAGCGGTAATGGGAAATGGAGTGTTGACGCGGCAATGAGAAGTCATCTCGCACACCTGTGTCCTCAAAGATCGTGCGCTCCTGATGGAAACGAGTCACAGCCATGTCAATTTGATCCAATGTGTCTTCATCGAGCTGTGATCGTCGGGCAAGATAGCAGAATTCCATGAATGCTGCAATTGCCCGAACCATCTGGGGAGGGACGTAACCCACAATAGCTGGCAGATAGACCTACGCACGATCAGAGTTAACCCAGTAAGTAATCGAAGTCAAAGACGGACCTTCATCAGAGCCTTTGAGTCATCACCTGTCCATTGTTTGAAACCACGGCCCTCGGGGAATCGTCGCAGACCCGGAAACGAAGGCACCACAGCAATCCTAAACAAAGAATTTCCCAGATAGGTATTCCAAATCAGTTGTTTTGGTTCGGTTGTGAAGGCCACGCACCGCCGGTCTATGTCAGCAAGTCTCTCCTTTGCACCAGCCTTTCCGTGAACGATATAGAGGTAGTCGGTTACCCAATCAACCAGGTGGTCCTTGAATGTACCCTTGATGACTTGGTGGAGGAGATCTGGTGATAGAAGTTCGTGAATGTTGGCTCGCGGAAAATGAGTTGTGAAGGGCTGGTGGACAATGAGAATGCACAACCTGTCCTAGTACTAGGCAGAGGTTACGGGTTACACACCATAACATCGTCGATGATGCCATATCCATCCCATATAATTCTGGGCTCGCCCTCAAAAGCCTCTTTCAACAACCTGGTATGAGTGTGTGACCGGAATGTTGCTGTTGGGTCATAATCAAAATTACTTGGTCGAGCTGTACATCTGATCAAAGTGAGCCTGTGATGTTGCGTTAGGCTCGTCCTAACGGTGCTCAACTTGAGCGATGACAGAGTGGCTCAACGTGCGAGGGACGACTTAGCGAATATGGATACACGTCCTGAGTAGGAACGTGATCAGTGTCAGCACTGGGGCGAAGTCCACCAGGCGTATGCGTCGTCGTGCGATCTGCTCTACGAGAGCCAGACGCACCAGTAGGCAGAGGGAGAGGAGAAGACAGACAAGGAGAGACGAGACAAGAATTGGACTGATGATTCAAGAAGACCAAGCTGGGGGCTCGGTCTTCGTACTGCTAGTCCTTTATACAATTGACGAGGAGCTTTGAAGCTCCTCCTAAATGCAGGGTACCTAATAGCAATAGTAGCTCGAACCCTACTACAACTATCCTAGGAATGAGTCACGAGTCTGATGCGATATACATGTGATAACAGCCCTAAGGCTGACTGAGACGACTGTCCCTGACTAATACTAGGGTAGTCAGAACCCCACGAGTCCGCAGTCCGTACCGATGAGTCCGATCGCAACATCACCTCCTCTTTAGGTGCGACGTCCTGACGCTCCGAAGCCTTCCTCCTCGTACCTGATCCTAGTACGCTGCGGCTGTTGCCCGATCTTCCGACCCCTACGTGTCTTCTTCTTCGTCAACTCGTGATCCACCATGGTGCCCGCCTCGTCCTCGATGCGCTCCATGGCATTGGCCATCTCCAGTCGGCGGCGGCTTGCAGTCGACTTCCCGGCAACCTCCCCCAGGGCGGCGATGAGGTCATCGACTCGCTGATTGAGGCGCTCCTCCTCGCGCGCCGTGGCGCGGTAGCGATGGACCTCCGCTGTGAGGGAGGGGTCGTGGATGGCATCGAGGCAGCGGTCGACGCGCGCCCGGTCTTCGAAGGCCTCGGTGAAGAGGACCATGTCGTTGTTCGGGTAGATGGGCTTCCCGCCGTAGGTGAAGCGGGGAGCGGCGTAGAGGGGGCGGGCGTAGACCTTGTCCGACTCGTCGATGATGCCCACGACCAGGGGGTCCGGCCCCATGATCACCTGGACGTAGCGGGCCTCGCGCTCAACCCCGTCGGGGGAGACGATGCGGAACGGTATGTAGTCCGTCCCCTGGTTGGCCTTGAAGCCAGTGGGGACGCGTGTGTTGAGGGTGACAAGGGGCTGATGAACGGCGGGGCCCATAACTCCGAGGTCCCGCTTGTACATGGGGGAGCCGTCGGTGTTGAGGGAGTAGGGAGTCTCGCGTGGGTCGTCAGTGTCTGTAGTGGAGCGAATGAGGGGGTGCGTAGCTGGGTAGTCGCTGGCAGCATCCTCGGCCAGACCCCAGTCCGAATCAAGAGGCGTCGATGCCTCAGCTCCTGCTGCCGCCGCTGTGCCCTCCGCAGCTGCTCGTCCCTCCACTCCTTCACGACCTCCTTCCACGGCCGTACGGGTCCGAACTCCACGTGGTACCTCGACAGGTTCAGTGTCACCGTGTCCGTCAAGGTGTGGAACGAGGCTATCTGCGGCCTGGCCCCCGAGTAGGGTGCACTTTTCTTCCTCGGCGATCGCCTCGTAGGCAAGAGGCTGCGCCTCGGGAGAGTCGGCGGTTCCTCCAACAGTGGGGTCGGGGAAGGCTCTGAGGACGGCGATGGCGTCCTCACGGGTCGCGGGCCCATGGGAGGTGGTGAGGGCTTCGACGACGGTGTCGATGGTGGACTGCGACGGGAGTGAACAGGAAGACATGGTACGAAGGTAGACAGGATTGTAGAATGTAGCAGGGGTTGCTGAGGGACTTAGCTCATAGTGAAGTCCCCTTATATGCGTTTCCTGTGTGGGGTTCAGCACTTTGAAGTCCTTGATGGCCTGGTCGGCGAATACTTCGCTCCGGTCGACCCACTGATTCTCCGAGTCGGGGTACCCCTTCCATTTCACGAGGTACTGGAGTTTCCGTGTTCTTCCGAACCTTCGCGAGTCTAGAATCTTCTCGACCTCGTATTCCTCTTCTCCGTCTACCAAATCTGGTGGTGGGCGCTGGTAGTTTGGCCCATGTGTTGCCGTCTCGTGATATCTGGTGAGAAGATCGGTGTGGAACACCGGGTGGATACTCCACTGTGTGGGAAGTTCTAGGCGATAATTGACTGGGGACATCACCTGTGCGACCTTAAAGGGGCCGTGCCTCTTGGGCGCAAGCTTCGCGGTTGGCTGGTTGGTCCGTAGGTGGCGTCCTTCTAGCCACACGAGGTCACCCTCCTTGTATTTGGGCGTATCTTTGTGTTTAACCCATGACTTTTGTGCCTTGATGAGGAGCGCCTTAGCCTGCGCTCTAGCCTCCTGGAACTGATCTATTCTCAGCGCTACCTGGGGTATGGGCGACGGCCTATCGATCCAATCAGCGCGCGGGTTGTACCCCATCAGGAGGTAAAAGGGGGACTTCCTTGTGGTCTCGTGGGGCCAGTTGTTGTGCGTGAATTCCGCTATAGGGAGGTACGCTGCCCAGTTATCTTGCCGCTCATTAGTCCAGAAGCGGAGGTACTGTTCGAGCCACTGGTTAGTTCGTTCGGACTGTCCGTCCGTCCAAGGGTGGTAGGCGGTGGAGACGTTCTGTGAAATTCCCAGGATCTTGCACAGTTCCCTTGTGAACCGGGATGCAAAGCGTGGGTCTCTGTCGCTGATTACCTTGGAGGGGAGTCCGAATCGCAAGAAGACGTGCTTAGCGTATAAGGCAGCAGTTCCCTCCGCTGTGATCTCCTCCTGACAGGGGATGAAGACGGCCGCTTTGGTACAGTCGTGATCCGTGATGGTGAGGATCGAATCGAATCCTTGAGACTGGGGGAGTTTGGTGATGAAGTCTAGCGCGATGGTTTCAAAGGGGAGCGCTTCGGGGTTCGGATAGATTGGGGACAGTGGTGCGCGGGTTGGTCGGTTGTTTGCCTTGTGCCTTTGACAGTCGGCGCACCCTTTAACATAGTCCAGCACGTCTTGGACGAGGTTCGGCCACCAGTAGGATCGTCCGACTAACTGCGCGGTTTTGTTAATACCCGGGTGTCCATAGACTGGTGGTGTATGGTGAGCGGAAATGATACTTCTCTTGTCATACAGTCCGCCTGTCACCACTCGTCTCCCTTCTTTGTACCAAGTGCCCTCGATCTTCTTCAGCCGATGTGCGTTTACCCATGGGCGAAGATAGTTCTCGTCCTGGTGGTACGTTGCGTCTGGTCGTTCCATCTCTCCCAGGTTCGATCGTCAGAGTGTTTGGCATGATCGTCTCGACTTGTGTGGCTCGTACGAAAGAGTGCATCAGGGAGGACTGTTACATCCTTGTTGTCGTCGTCTCCTTGGTCGTAGTCCGGTCGTCGGGAAAGCGCATCTGCTCTTCCATTGGCCGTGCCTTTGATGTGGTGAATCTCAAAGTTGTATTCGGATAGTTCTAGTACTTCCCTTGCGATGCGTCTGCTTATCCTCTGTGGTGATCTCCAGTATTGCAGATTGAGGTGGTCGGAGAATACTTTGGTTTTGTGTGGCGAGCCTGCGAGTAGGGGCCTCCAGTGGCGGAAGGCTTTGACGATGGCCAGTAACTCTAGGTCGTAGATGTCGTAGTTGCGCTCTGCTTCATTCAATGTCGCCGAGTAGTAGCCTATGGGGTGTCGCTTGCCGTCTTCTTTGCGTTGTAGGAGTACAGCGCCTACTGCGAAGCCTGATGCGTCAACCTCCAGCTCGAATGGTTCTTCTTGATCCGGGTGTGCCAGTACTGGTTCGCTCGTGACCAGTGTCTTAAGCTTCTCGAAGGCGTCCGCCTCTGCTTGTCCCCACTGCCACTCCGTGTCTTTCCTCGTTAATCTGTTTAGTGGGCGTGCATGTGTGGCAAACCCTTTGATGAAGAGGCGGTAGAAGTTGCAGAAGCCGAGAAAAGATCGGACCTGTTTGACCGTGGTAGGCGTCGGCCAGTTGCGGATGCCTGCGACTTTGACCGGGTCCATGCGAGTCACCCCCTTCTCAAGGATTACCCCCAGGTAATCGATGGACGGGGCGCCAAAGACGCATTTCTCTGGTTTGAAGAACAGGTGGTTGGCCCTTGCGATCTGGAGTATGTCACGTACCGCTGCGATGTGGCCCGCCATGCCACTGCGTGAGGCGATGCCAATATCGTCCATGTATACTCGAATGGTGGTACCCAGCGGCTCATGCTTCAGAATGACGGGGGCGCAGAGGTAGTCCATCATTTCTTGGAAGGTGGCTGGTGAGTTAGTGAGGCCGAAGTACATAACCAGCGGTTCAAAGAACCCGCGGCGGGTTTTGAACGCGGCCTTCCCCTCATCGCCAGGCTTGATGCGGACGTTGTTATACCCCGCGCGGACGTCGAGTTTGGTGTAGATGTCCGCGTTTCCCAGGTCTGTGATGAGTTCTTGGATGAGCGGGAGGGGGTATTGGTTACGCACAGTGAACGAGTTAATCCTCCGGTAGTCCTGGACGGGTCGGAGCTTCCCATCCTTTTTCTTGACAAAGAAGAAGGGCGAGGCGTAGGGGGACTTTGATGGTCGGATGTACCCCTTCGCCAGTTGCTCGTCCAGGAATGTCTGGAGGGCTATGTCTTCGTCGCGCGACATGGGGTAGATTTTGCAGTCGATGGCGTCTGGTGCGTCTTTCTTGAATTCGATGGCGTGGTCCCAGGGTCGCGAAGGTGGGAATTGGCGGGATTCCTCTTCACTGAACACCTTTGCGAAGTCTTCGTATTCTTTTGGTATTTCGGTGGCGCTGGTGAACTGCTGTGCCTCGATAGCCAGGTCTGTGGCGATGGAACGCGCCTTGACTGTTTCCCATCCGCTGTAGAGCTCTTGTATTGCGTGGCGCTTCTCTTCTTCGCTGAACTCTTCGGTAGGGGCGAATGCGATGGTTACCCCTCTGTTTGTGGGGTATGTGGTGCGAAGGACTACGGGATATGCGTCCTCTTTGATGACTGCGTGTTGCCAGCTAATCTGCGGTTCATAGGCGGCTAGCCAGGGGTAGCCGAGGACGATGTCCTCGTTCCCCGTGTCGGTGAGCAGGAACCTCATTGTTTTATGGGTTCCTTTGGTCTGGACGTCGAGGTCTACGCAGTGTGTGATTAGCCCTGCTTTATTTTCTGAGTTATCGATGTTCCATATCTTTTTGGGGGTCTCCAATTCCTGGAGACCGATCCCCATCCGCTTGGCAAACGCGGGTTTAATGAAGCTGTCTGTGGCTCCGGAGTCCACCAGTGCTTTTACTTCGGCCATGTTGTAACTCGTTCGAACGGAAACTGGAATTCTTAACGATCGAAAGCATGTGATGATTACAGAATTACAACGGAGCGCCCTCACCCAGGCCGACGGGTTCAGGCGTTTTGAAAACCCTCCTTCCCCCACAGATCTTGGAGGACCAGGTCTTTTACTTCATCCGAAGCTCCAGCCACTCCCTGGAGCCATTCCTGCGCCTGCTGTTGCGGGGTCATTGCCACGCGTGCTTCGACCCTCGGTTCTTGTGCATAGTAGTCTGTCTCTGACCTCCGATTGCTGCTGCTTGATACAGCGTCTCGGTTCTGCGGGAAATAGCGACTGAAGTGTTCTTTCTGGTTACAGGTATAACAGATGACTTCCCTTGCGTCTCGGGGTAGCCCCCTTCCTCTGCCTCGCGTTCTGGGCCCTCCTCTTGGCGGGTAGGGTGGCCGCTGTTGGTTGCCGAGTATAAATTCAGCTCCGGCGAGTCTTCCCTGAGTGCCTTCGGTTTCTGTTCCTCGTGCTCTTGTCCGATCTGCCGAGGTGTCCATGGCATTGGGGTTTTGCTGGTGGGGCAGGTTCCTTGGTGCCCACCCGCTCTGTGGGGGTCCCCAGGTACTGGGACGCGGAGTAGTCTTTGGGGCGGACGGTTTTATCGAGTTAAGACGTGCCTGTAGGTGCAGATACTGCTGCTGTTTCTTCATCGCTGCTTGTTTCCATGCCTCGAATGTAGTTGGTTCGTATTGCTCGTAGACTTTGGTGAACAGCCCCTTTGGCAGTCCTGCCGTGAATAGATCTATCGTTTGAGGGGCGTCGAGGTTGTAGTCAGCTTGTCGAGCGAGGCGTTCAAAGGTGGCTACATAGCTGTCAATATCTCCGTCCTTCATGTGGACCCCTTTGCGTAGTTCTGCCTGCGCTTGCTCCTTTTCCATGGTGTTCGAGAACCTTCTGGTAAAGGCGCGAAGGGTTTCTTCCCAGAGGCGTCGAGTGTGCTCGGGAAACCCGGCTTCCGTCTGGCGCATTAGCCAGTCGGTCATGTACATTACCCACTCGTTGACTAGGTCTCCCTGGATGTAGCCGAGAAAGAGGAGTGATCGGCGATAGTAGTTGCGCATAACGTCGCTGTTACGATCCTAGCGGATCGTTCGTGCCGAAGGCTGAGTCGGGTCGGGCGCAAGCTCGGCGATGACAAGACAACTCTGATAAGAGTTATCTCGAGTTTCCGAGTCGAGGGACTTTGCTGCAAGCTTTGCTGGGCAAAGGGCAAAGGGCAAAGGGCAAAGGGAAAGACAAGGCAGAGTTGCTAGGAATTTATCAAAGACTAGCTAAGGGTTACAAGCTAGTCTACTGCTGTCTTTATAGTTGTACAGTACTGGGTTATCGTGCTATTTTCTACAGGACTTGCAGGTGCCAGCGAGCAAGAGGTGCTGGCCTCCGTGAGCTGGCAGCCACGCTTTTCGTACGAGTCAGTACATCTCAATCGGGACGGGCTTACGCGTCGTGCCACGTGCTCGTGGCTCGTTAACCCTGAGCCGCTGAGTCTGAATCGGGTATCCACGAGGCATCGTGTCGCGTGATCGTGACACACGCCCCTCTCTTGGTTCGTTCGTCCCGAACGAACCCTGGTAGTAGCGGAGTCGAAGTCGGTAACGCCGTCGTGTTCGCAAGTCGTAATGTTGTTGGGGTACTTCAGCGAACAACGGGCGGTGGTCGAGCGGGAGTAACGCTAGGTGGTGCGAGGTCGAGGCTGGTGGTCGTTCGTGGGGCGTACCACGGATGTTGAAGTGACCGTGGAAACGGCGACGCGTTGCGTATTGTTGAAGCTCGAGACGTTTCTGCAACAAGTCACGGGCGGGGTCAGTGATGTGCGATACAATCCGCCACGTTTCGAGACGCTCGAGACGGGCTAGCTGATCGTGCCAGCGAGTAGGGTTGCGGGTGCAAGGGTCTAGGCCTCGTCTCTTAAGGTGTTTGTTATACCTGTCGGAGATCGGGCCCGTTGGTCGTGAGTTCGGCGCGGATGCGTTGTCTGTTGAGCCCGCGTCGTCTACGGTCGGCAGCGTCGAGGCTCGCGGGCATGGTGGTACGCGGCTCGGGGACGAGGCCGAGACGAGCGGGGGTGTCGTAGTCGATGGAGTCGCATTCGAGGTGACTGTCGCGAAATCGGGGCACGGGGTTCGTGGGTCGCTCCGGCAAAGGGTGTTGTGTAGGGTTGGTGACGAGCGGTCGTAGTCTCGGCGACGACAGGGTGCCGTGATCCTTGCACGGCGGTTGCGTCGTTCGTCGTCGGTACTGTAGTAAGTGGCCCGGGGGATCTACGGTCTTGTTGCGAGGTTCGAGCAGGGTGAAGAGTGGTGTTGACGTGTGACTCCGCTAGGGTAGGGGTCTCAAGGCTGGTTTTACTGCTGTTGCCGTGGATACGGTCGAGGTTTGCCATCAGGTCGCGTGACGACGCCGGATGCGCGGTGGAGTTCGGGGTTGTACGGTTGATGGCAGAGTCGGGACTGAAGCGTTTGCCGACGGTGTGATCTAGTACGATCGAGAGCCAGGACCTTTGGGGTGTCGAAGGTCGGTCGATGAGTGCATCTTTCGACTCGTGCCCTAGTCGTCCTTTTGACTGCCGAGAGCGGGTTTCGAAGATCGGTCGAAGTCGAGGGCCCTGAGGCTGTAGACGACCCGGCGCTGTCGGTCAACTCGTTACCGAGCATGATACGGTTCCAGGTGCTGCGTCGTTCGAAGCGAGCACTGCTGGTGTTGTCCTGTCCTCGCGCTTCGGACCTGCGGGTTTCCCGAGGTGACTCCTGGCCATGGACATCCGTCGTTGTCGTTGGTGTGTGCCTGTTTCGCCCCGACGTGACACGGTGACGTAGGACGACAGTTGCTGTGCGGGAAGAGGCAATCGAAGGGGGTGTGCCCCGGGCTGCTGCAGAGCGTGCAGCGTTGGTTCTGCGGGTAATGTCGTTTCTCGTGTACTTGGCCGTCACAGTCGCAAGGCTGTCCTCCGGCGCGGCTAGTACGCGTGGTCGCCCGTATGGACGCAGGGTCGTAGGGACGGAACCGTCGTAGGGTCTGCGGATGGTCGTTTCGTGTTGCGAGTTCGTCGGGGTCGCGGGGCCGCTCCAGGGCAGTACGATAGACTTCGTCGCACCGCCGAGTCCACGGACGGACAAGGAGAAGGACGACAGGCCGAAGCGGACGCCCAACGACAGTAGCAGCACAACAGTCAGTACCGCGACGGAAGACCACCAGTTCCGCCCTGAGCTGGTAATAAGTCTCACCACGCAAGCGACTGACCAGTCCGACAACGCCCGGCTGCACCTCTTCGAGGCGCGTAATGCTGGTTAGTGCGAACGGGCAGTCGTACGTCTCGTGCCCCTTCGTCGAGCGGTGTAGGGCATGTGCGTGGTCGGATATTGCGTCTGCGCGTCGCGGGCTTCGTCCGAAGCCTCGGTAAGCAAAGTTGGCGGATTCTATGCCGCCGCTCGATGTCAAGGGAGAGAACGCAACTGCTTTCCCTTGGTTCCCTTGGCTCCACGTAGGTGAGTTACTGTCGCGTCGCGTCATGGCGACCTGCCCAGGGATTCCAGTGTCTGCGTGGTTAATGCCGTGTCGAGCGATGGCTGAATCATCAAACTCGATGTCGTTCGCGTTGCTCTGGGTCGGGAGTCGCTCTCGCGGGTGGAACCTGTACGTGGTGTCGGCGCGTAGCGGGCCGTACTCGCGCCAGGTTGTCGCAGCGTGTCTCACGCTGTTACGTAACCTCGGCGTGTACGTTGGATCGAGACCCGTGTCAACCTCCGGTCGCTGTAACCGGTCGAGGCCATCGGCGTCGTTGTCTCGTTGCGGGTCGTAACGGTCATTCTGTCTGGGGATGTCAATTCCCCTCGTACGATGGGACGTCGCCAAGCCGTTGTAGATCGGGACGCTGTACCCTTCATCGTTGCCCTGGAAGCCGTGTCCTCGCGTCGTCGTCTCGCCTTCGACCGTGATGCTGTCGGTTGTGTTGGCGTCGGCGAGGTTGCTTGGCGTCGGTGAGACTGATGGGGACAGTACGGGTTTCGCGGTCGTTTCGTCGAGGCGGCGTGTCGATGAAGCTGGGAGCAGCGAAATTACCCCCCCCCTCAGGCGGTCAGCTTCCACGATGACCAAATGCGGCAGGACGTGGGCGAGGCAGGGCGCAGAATGTGGCCCGCGGTCGGACAACAGGGTCCGCAAGCCACGGTCCTCCGATACGAGCGACAAGGTGCTGAGGAGGAACACGGGGTGCACCGCGGGTACCTCTCGGGTCCGCGGTCCACCGCGGCACGCCAGGTCGCACATGGGTCCACTCGCCCGGGTGTCGTCGCGTTTGCGCGTGACGGGGTTGGCTGCGCCGTTCGTGCGTAGTGTGTCGGTGTCCCCAGGGTCGAAGTCTCGGTCGGCGTGGGCAGACACAGGGGCGCGGTAGGTAGCTGGCGAGTCGACCATAGCAACGTGGGTGTTGTCGGGGTGCAGCCGCTGGTGTAAGGCCGGCGTGGTTGCTGACCAGTTACCGAGAATGTTAGGACGTCCCTCGGCGATCAACCTGCCTGCGTCCCCAGGGTCGATGTCTCGCTCGTCCTCAGCAGACGTGGGGGTGTGGAATGCCATTGTGTCAACGATGGATTCGTAGACGCATCCAAGGTAGACCCATTGGACGAACCGCTGCAGGGCAGGCGCAATCCCGCGGATGCTCTTACACCCGCTTGCGACCCGTGGCCCGTCGTCGGGATCATGCGACATCGGACTGTGTCCTGTCGTCGAGGGATCCTCGCAGCTCCGTCGCCGTACGTCTGCGGCGTCGTCCGCTGCGAGTCTCACGTGATCTGGTGAGGGTTTGCCCTCGTCGGCGTAGCTGCCATTCGTTGCGTCGTCCACGTTGCGCGGAGTTTGAGCGGGGTCTGGTGCGTCCGCAGCACATGCTGTGGATTTGCCCGCGGTCCCGTCGACGAGGTGGTCTACCCACGTTTCGTCCTTGTCGTTGACTGCCACAGTGAGGTCCTTCTCCCCTCCCGAGGCGTCAGCCGAGGGTTGGATCGGGTCTGATGACTGGGCGGCAGAGTCGTGGAGGACTGAGGTCGGTGCGAGTCTCTCATCATCACCGCGCAAGCCCTCTGCTGTTCATCCTGTGAGACGGGTATCAATTCGATGTGTATCCGAGTTGACTCCAGGTTGGTCGACCGTGAGCTCGGGCGACAGGCGTCTCCTGCTACGTTTTCCCCGTTCGCTATTCGGGGGTTAGGTTCTCGCGCCATCCCGAGGTCGTGCGATCGTAGGTTTGGGCGGCCTATGTCCCTGCTCACAGGTTCGTCGTTTGGACCTTTGGGCCCGAGCGGCTGTTCGGGGGTTACCTCGGGATCGTGTACTGTCTCGTCTGTACGATCCCTGAGCTCTGCCATACGTGAATCGTGTGCCCGTGCCCGGCGTGGTCGTTCTCGAGCCGTCCCGAGATCGTGAGACCACGAGTCTGCACGTTCTTCGAACAATGTTGCATCGTGATCGTGCAACGGGAATGAGGTGGGGAATGCGTCTCCTCCTGCGGGTGCCACCGCAGGGGCTTCGTCTTGGAGCGTCAGGGCGTGAGGCTACGAGCGTGGGGTCGTCGACATTGTTGGGATCGATGATGCGAAACTTCGAGCCAGGAACTATTAGTTTCCAGTCCGAGAGGTCGTCGTCTCTCAATGAACGTTCCCTGTACTCGTCGTCGTATTCCTCCACGTAGAGGGTTTCGACTCTGGGTGTCCGACCGTCGTACTCTTCCTCGTGGAGAGTGTCGACTCTGGGCATCCGACATAGGGATTCAAATGCGAGGTCGTTCGCGTACTTGTCGAGCCATGGCGAGACTTCGTCTGGGCCCTTCGAGTCGTAGGGGTCGTCGAGTTCCTCCGTCTCGTACTTAAACCCGTTTTCCCTGCCTTGGTCGTCGCCGTCCTCCTTGCCGCAGAAGGACCTTCTGTCCTCGTCCTCGTCCTCGTCCTCGGATTTGTACGTCCAATAGGCGAACCCGCTATAGATCGTGTTCCCCCAGGGTTCTCCGTCCGTCTCATCGTCGTGTCTGCCGACGGCGGGAATTGTTGCCGTGGCGCGACTACACCCTACTGGCGCGTCTGCCGAGGATCGTATCTGATCAGTCGTGTATGTAGGCGGGGTAGCCGTGGGGTTTGTGTTTTCCCTACGCGCTTCCGGGCTGTCGTGGTCTCGGCGACTTTTGATTCGTGTCAGTACCACGAATAGGGCACCCTTGGTCATGGGGTTGTCGTTTTCTGAGAGGATTCCTCGCAGTTCCTCTCGTTCCTCGCCCGTCAGCGTGTCGATGGCTGCGATGGGGTCATCTTCCCCTTGGTCGTCTGGGATCGTGAGAGGCTCGAGGGTTTGACAGTAACGCTCGGCCCTGCGCATGGGGTCCGTAGTGTGTAGGGGACGTTCTTGTCTCGACGTCTGCTCGTCCTCCGTCGAGTCGTAATCGAGTTCGCTCGGGATATGACCGGCGTCTGTCGCAATGGTCGCGGCGGGGGTCGATGGACGAACTTCCTCGGTCTGCAAGGTCTCGACGATCGTTGACGTGACCTCTCGTGCCCGCCTGCGCATTTCCAGAAATCTGGACGACCGTACAGGTGGATTTGATGCGTGTCCATCGGGCCCGTCGTGGTTGACCGTACTACCATCGTCAAGGGTATCTCCCCTGGTTGTCATAATGCGGCGTATGGGCAGCGTATTCGCGCCTCTTCTCATAAGTTCATCACCGGGGACTTCGACTTCGGTAGCCCGTGGTCGTCCCTGCGCTGTGTCGTGCTCCCCTTGCGATCGAGATGGGATCGGCGGTCGTAGCGACGGTCGTGGTTAGGGGCCGAACCTCTTCGGTTTGCAAGGTCTCAGCGTTTGACCTTGCTTCCCGTACCCTCGCGAGCATTTGTAGCAACCTAGGCGATCGTACACGAGCCATCCCGAGAACGTCAGACGGCGCGTCGAGGCGTCTCGCGGGTGGTGTCCCACCAGGGTCGTGCGACGGGATGGGTGGACGTGCGTCTCCGCACGTAGGTTCGTCTACGTGGGCTTCGACTTTTGTCTGCATGTCTCGCAGGGTTTCTGTGCGAGTTGCCTGTCGTACCCTCGCGAGCAGCTGTTGCATCTTGGGTGATCGTACACGAGCCACCCCGGGAACGGTCGACGTCGAGTCGGAGCGTTTCGCGAGCGGTGTTACACTGGGATTGTGCAACAGGAAGAGGGGTGGGTGTGCGTCTCCTCCCGCGAGCTCGTTCGCGGGGGCTTCGGCTTCAGAGGCTGGCGACCATAGTCCGGTCAACAGTGGATCGGGGCTCGCGTCTTTGTCGCGTATGTGTCTCCGGGAGTCGGTGTGTCGTGGGCGTCGGTGCGTTACCGCCGTCCAGCCATTCGTCGTCGTGATCCCCGGGACGTCGTTACACGTTACGTCGGGGTCAAGCACCGCATACCTGTTATGGTTGGTGCTGATGCTGGTTTGTGCGCCATTCGTATGGCGTACTGGTCGTATTGTAGGTTCGGCAGTACCGTGACTCCTCTGGTAGCCGCGGGTCGTATGTGTGGGGTCCTGGCGCTGGTCAGTACCATGCTGCTGGATCGTGGCTTCGTGTCCTGTTGTGTCCGCCGAGGGTGTTTGTTCGCGACCGTGTGTGATCGCGAGCGAGTCGTGTCGGGAGTCGCTCTATTAGCGCCGCGCTGATTCGCAGCTCGCGTCTGTGAGCCGCGTCGTTGTTGTTTGTCATTGGCTCCCGCGCCATGCATTCCGCGGGAGTGCGGTTGTCAGTGGTTCGCGCGCCGTACATTTCGCGCGAGGTCGGATTAGAGAGCTAGTCTTGTGTTACGATCCTAGCGGATCGTTCGTGCCGAAGGCTGAGTCGGGTTGGGCGCAAGCTCGGCGATGACGAGACAACTCTGATAAGAGTTACCGTGAGCTCTTCCGAGTTGAGGGACTCTTGCTGCAAGCTTTGCTGGGCAAAGGGCAGAGGGCAAAGGGCAAAGGGCAAAGACAAGGCAGAGTTGCTAGGAATTTATCAAAGACTAGCTAAGGGTTACAAGCTAGTCTACTGCTGTCTTTATAGTTGTACAGTACTGGGTTATCGTGCTATTTTCTACAGGACTTGCAGGTGCCAGCGAGCAAGAGGTGCTGGCCTCCGTGAGCTGGCAGCCACGCTTTTCGTACGAGTCAGTACATCTCAATCGGGACGGGCTTACGCGTCGTGCCACGTGCTCGTGACTCGTTAACCCTGAGCCACTGAGTCCGAATCGGGTATCCACGTGTCGCGTGATCGTGACAGTCGCTTGTGCTGTTAACCCCTTGGTAGAGGTTCCACTGCGCCCTGAACTGCAGGGCCTTGGTGCGGTCGCCGTTGAAGACCATGGGTGTGTTACCTTGGAGCCTGTCTGAAGACCGAGGCTGGTTGCCGATGGGACCTACCCCTGGGAATCCGCCTCCTCCAGGTGGTCCTCCTCCACCTCCGTGTCCTCCACCTCCTCCTCCTTGTGGGTAGCCTCTTCCTGGACCTCTTCCGGGTGGCCCTCCTCCTTCAGGGGGGTCTGGTTCATTGGGTCCGATGGCTCTCATCAGAGCTGCGTCGTCTGCAGTCATCCGATGTCCTGTGTCCGGGTGGATAGGGAGTAGGTCTTCGGGGACTCCGTCGTGTGGTTGTTGTATGGGGTCTACTTGTAATGTGTACGTTGGTTCTAACTGTGTGGTTGTCATCTCGTCTGGTGGGTGAACCACTATGTGCTCAGCTTGTGGTGCTTCGTCGAGCGTAATCCCTGCAGCTCGGTTTGCTAGGTTAGCAAGTTCTTCCTGTTCCTCTGCGTTTACTTGCGAGAGGTGGTCTTCCTCGGACTCTTCGTCGCTTTGTTCTGACTCAGAGTCTCCTTCTTCTGTGGTGCTTGTGACGGTTGCGCCGTCGATAGGTCCTACCCTTGCTAGGGGGACTACTTCGCTCTCTAGGATGTCGCACCGATATTCATGCGTTGTTGGTCGGACTACTGTTCGTATCCCTGCGTTGTTTGTGGCAAGTATGCACCAGCAAGTGTGCTCGAAGCTGAACTCAACTGGGTAGTAGCGACTTGGCCAATTGGGGAAGTCGACGAAATAACCGGTCTCTCCTCTGTGCGTCCTCCACCTGGCAGCTTTCAAATAGCGCGTAGGGACGTTCCGTTCTCCTCTACTGGGGATGATATATGATTGGACTTGGTTCCAGCCCCACCGATCGCCGGTTGTGGGCGCCACTGTGTCGTTCGTGTAGGGTGAAGCTTGGTCTTAATGTTGCGTTAGGCTCGTCCTAACGGTGCTCGACTTGAGCGATGACAGAGTGGCTCAACGTGCGAGGGACGACTTAGCGAATATGGATACACGTCCTGAGTAGGAACGTGATCAGTGTCAGCACTGGGGCGAAGTCCACCAGGCGTATGCGTCGTCGTGCGATCTGCTCTACGAGAGCCAGACGCACCAGTAGGCAGAGGGAGAGGAGAAGACAGACAAGGAGAGACAAGACAAGAATTGGACTGATGATTCAAGAAGACCAAGCTGGGGGCTCGGTCTTCGTACTGCTAGTCCTTTATACAATTGACGAGGAGCTTTGAAGCTCCTCCTAAATGCAGGGTACCTAATAGCAATAGTAGCTCGAACCCTACTACAACTATCCTAGGAATGAGTCACGAGTCCGATGCGATATACATGTGATAACAGCCCTAAGGCTGACTGAGACGACTGTCCCTGACTAATACTAGGGTAGTCAGAACCCCACGAGTCCGCAGTCCGTACCGATGAGTCCGATCGCAACATGTGAAGTATAAAGAGCAGGAAACTCACTTTGGGCACCACCCGGATACAACGCACGCCAAAAGGACTTGCTCGGGGTAATCGGCAATGTAGGGACCTAACCCATAAATAACACGTCTAAAATAACCATCCCCACATCGTGTAATCCGTGGCGTAGTCATCCATGGTTCGAGAGAGCACAGGATGCGTGTGAGAGATGTATGGAAGAGCTGACGTCGAAATTTGCGGAACTCGGAGCTGTCCTCATGCTGCTTGTCGGCTGGTAACGGTCCCGGTCAATTTGGCACGAGCTTAAAAAACATTGCGTACTAGTAAATTCTCACTCTTTGGAATCGCAAGAAACCCCACAAGGCTGACAGTGTTTCGATGTGCTCTCCTCACGTGGTTCTGGACGTTCCCAATTGAGGCGTACAGCGGATAGTACTCATTGTGGCCCGTTGCTACAGAGACTGTAGTTTTGTCGCTTCCAAGGATCACAGGTACAAATGTAGATCCATGTGTCTCTGGATCTTCTGAAATGACGTCCTATTGTCCCATGGAGTTAGCTTAGTGACCAGATCGGGGAGAAATAACATACTGCCTGTTCCCATGCCCAATTACCAGACATGAAATCCGAGTACTGACGTTTTCCTGCCCTGCTAAACATCCGCTTGGGTGTGTAGTCTAGTGTTGGGGAAGTTCAGTTTGGTTCGGTTTGGGGCCATTTTGGCCAAACTGGAAACCAAACTGATTAGAATTTGCCCAAACTGAACCCAAACTGAACCAAACTGCTCCAAACTGTTCCAAACTGAACCAAACTGTTCCAAACTGTTTCAAACCGATTAAGAATAAGTGTTTTAAATTGGTCTTTAATTGGTTCGGTCCAGTTCAATTTGGTTCAAACTCGGTTCAAACCACTTAAGGAACCACTTAAGACCTTGGTTTGAGGCAAAATCAATTGATTTTGTTCAAATTCATCAGTTAAGACTTTGTTTCAAATTGTTTGAGACCAAAAACCATTGATTTTGGTTCAAATTTGGTTTAAATTCAGTTTGGTTTGGTTCAAACTCAGTTTGAACCAAACCAAACCACTTATTGAGCACTTATAAAATATTTTTTAATATTTTTTCTTAATCAGTTCAGTTCGGTTTGAACTGGGTTTGGGACCCCCAAACCGGAAACCAAACCATTTGGTTTGAGCCAGGATTCTCCAAACCCAAACCATTTTAAACGGTTTGGGTTTGGTTCAAACCCGGTTTGGGTCAGTCTGAGACCAAACTTCCCCAACACTAGTGTAGTCCACCTTGAGCGCATAATCCTTGTTCGCTATCTGTCCCTCCACAACCTTAAGAGGGTCTCGAAACCAGACCTCGTATGACTTCCTCTTCCATGGTGGAACTGAATGACCCGTGATATCTCCGTCAAACTCCACTGAGAAAGCTTGCCAAGCTACACCACCTATCTCCGTGCTATCGATTGTATTGTAAAGATCTTGAGCACTGGAAAATGGCGGTCCATAAGTAGGGTCGACCTCGTAAATCTGTTGATATGCAGCCCAGATGTCCATTAAATCGGAAATCTTGGCCCCACCCATCTGAACTCGCCGAAACAAAAAGTCAGCTAACTCAAACTCAGCATGTGAGGAGTATGGGAAGAAATCGTCATCAGCGCGTGGTTCCTCGGGAGTTGGGGGGGTGCCATTAGGTAGATCGTAACCATCTGCATCACAAGGCTGTCCTGTACGTGCCAATGTCAGTGAAACAGCAGTTGAGAGTCATCGAAGGCACAAACCGTCGAGATATGGGTGTACCCGATACCTTACACCTCTTCCATTTGTTGTCCACTGATATCGGCGCGCAGAGCCAGGAGTGACTGGACGTGAGTTTTGACCAGGATCCCCAGGTGTTTGAGGGGCAGGCGAAGCAAGAGGAGGTGTCGGTGTCCGAGGCGGCCATATGGTTGGATTTGGGGAAGACGCAGACACATGGCGATTTACTGGGTTTTGAGAACAAACAGTGCGGTGTTGAGTGAGTCCACCTGCTGAACGGCAGTACAAGCCACACTTATACGGGCAAGGGAAAACTCGAGCGTTGTACGACAATTGTTTCTTCATTGACTCCAAGTCAGAGCAGATGTAAGTGTGGTCACAGTAGTATACAGTGCGCTAGGCCTAAAATTAAATTCACCAGTAACTGTGCAGTTTTTCCAGCGTAATCAGCCACAAATCATGCCATCGGGCAGGGGGATCAACACTCACCAATAATCGTCAAAAATTTCGGAGTTCCTTCTCTCTTTACCCCCAATCATGGCCGATCGCGTTACTCGAGCCTCAAATGCCAACGCTCATCCAGGTATGATTGACCGTGGGCACAAGCGTCGGAGTACACAGGCAGTCGAAGAGGACAAACAGAAACAAGTAGCAGCAAAGGTACAGGCCGACAAGCTGAAAGCCACTAAGACGCAAGGAGTCGCCGAGTTCGAGAAGGCAGAGAAACGCAAAACCAGAGATATGGACCAACAAGCAAACAACCCCGTCGATAAAATATCACAGCCCAAAGCAAAGCGAACCAGAGACCTGCCCAAAACAGTCAATAATGGTACTATTATTGTGATTCTACATGGTGTAGACTACTTACTGACAATGCCCAGACCTTGGCTCTGAACACGAAGAAGAGACCCCAGCAAAAAAAATGAGGACTCGGAAGAGCACTGCCAACACCTTGGCCACAAGTCAAAGTGACGCAGATTATTGCTTTGTAAAAAAGACAGCACTGATCTGAAACAGACCTAGAGACGGGATCGGGCACACAAGAGGTGAGAGTTGATGGTCTTGAAGGGCCTGGAAAACGTGAGCAGAGTTTTTGTAACGGGAAACAAGACACTTACAGATGCTCACCAGGGGCAATGTTTGAGGACAACAACCCAAAGTTTGCCGCACTTCGTCTTGAGGAATCCGAGTCAAGTGGGAGCGAGTACAAGGCACCAGTGGGCAGTGATGGCTCCGAGTCTGAGTCCGCCGAGTTGGATACAGAGCTTGATGATGGGCCTGAACTTGAGGGCGACGAACCAGACACAAATATCCAGTTGAAAGCTGGGAAGAAACAGAAGAAGGGACAAATTGCTCGGGACCAAATCGGTGCAGCAGCGGCAATAAATGAAGAACCAAGTCCATTTGCGGATTCCAAGAGACCAACGGCATCAAAGTCTGGCCAAACTCCAGGGTGAGACTTACCATTTAAGTGTTTCTCTTTCCGAGTCTCTGTCCTCATGCTACCCCGGGCCACGCTACCCAGTCCCGCATCAAAAGGAACCTCCAAGTCTTGCCCAATATCTGGGCTGGCACCACACTGGCAGAAAGTAAAACGTATCGAGACTCCAGCTGTTACCAGTGGCAACATTCAAGTTCCTGGACAACGTATTACCTCAATTAATGACAGCGACTCTGGCATCAATTCTCGCCACCACAGCCTAAGCCGAGGTAGTAGTGGCCACCTTGACCGGCCTTCATCTGGTGTGACTAGCAGAGAGCCTGAAAGCGATGCTGTTTCTTACGGTTATGGTGGGTTTGTGCCCGCCGTTGTCCTCACTGTCGTCGTGGATGCATTCACTGTCGCTCTGGTGTGGTGGTCACCATGGTTGCCTTGCTGTCATCACAGCTACCTTACCGCCATCGTTACTTGCACTACGCCCTACTGTGGCTGCATCGTTTCGTGGGTGTGTAGAGCTCACTTCAGCCCCCAGCGGCGGTGGCAGTGACATGGAATGAGGTCCACCTAGGGCAATGACTTTGGTGGTGACGACGTCAATGGTAGGTGTTGTGCTATGCCGGCGTGCACTGTCAGCACGTCGTAAGCTGAACCAGATGACAACCATACTCACTTTTGTTTTTGTTTTATTTTTGGGGCGAGTAGGGCTTTGTGGGTAGCAATGCCGGTCGAGTCCTCCAAATATGTGTGGCATGCACACACTGGTTCATAAAAGAGTAATAACTACAAATTAGTGGAGTGTGCAAGGGGGGAATGTGTTCAAGAAATTGCAGACTTACTGTTGCGATCGGACTCATTGGTACGGACTGCGGGCTCGTGGGGTTCTGACTACCCTAGTATTAGTCAGGGACAGTCGTCTCAGTCAGCCTTAGGGCTGTTATCACATGTATATCTCATCGGACTTGTGACTTGTTCCTAGGATAGTTGTAGTAGGGTTCGAGCTACTATCGCTACTGGGTATCCTACGTTCAGGAGGAGCTTCAAAGCTCCTCGTCAATTGTATAAAGGACTAGTAGTACAAAGACCGAGCTCCCTAGCTTGGTCTTCTTGAATCCTCAGTCCAATTCTCGTCTCATCCCTTCTTGTCTGTCTTCTCCTCTCTCTCTGCCTGCTGGTGCGTCTGGCTCTCGTAGAGCAGATTGCCCGACGACGTATACGCCTGGTGGACTTTGCCCCAGTGCTCACACTGATCACGTTCCTGCTCAGGACGTGTATCCATATTCGCTAAGTCGTCCTTCGCATATCAACGCCACTCTGTCACCGCTCAAGTCGAGCACCGTTAGGACGGGCCTAACGCAACACTTACAACCAGTTTTGACGACGTGGTGATGACTGGGGTGGGCGGTACATCGAAGGGTGTGCTGTGGGCGGACAGCTCCGGTCAGGGGTGTAGCAGTTATGTATAAGTGCCTGCGATCACGGTCAGTACATTGTAGCTACATTACATAAAAACTTATTTTTCCCTGGGCTTGCACGTTAGTGGCGGCGGCGTCCTTGGTTGCCTTGGGTCAGTATGAATAGGTGTTTGATGAGGCCGCTAGGACGCTGAGTTTGCTGCCTTGAATGACAAGTAGATGGAGCGGACGTGACAATGGGACATGAATGTGCATGAACAGCTGGGATAGAGAGGAACTGATGTGACGTGGATGGCAACACGCGGGGGACGGGAAAAAGCTTCCCATGGAAAATATTCCCATGATCGGAGCAATCAACAAACAAATGAACGCGACTCGTTTTTTTCGTTAAGTCACCCAAGAAGTCACCCCAGTATTTCCTCATCAGCACATACAGTACTACACCTGCACGCAGCGCTGAAGCCGACTAGCTACGTCAGGTTCCTTCTTTGGCGCCGTCGTGCTCGCCGTCTTCTTGCTGTCGTGGGGCGTGCAATGATGTGGACAATCACAGGCTCACTACTTTAACGACTGCGAGGATGACTCGGTCGCGCGCAATTCTGACAGTGACGACTCCGATGCCGTCGCTCAGAGGCACTCTACGTGCGGTCTCGACAGCGCCGCTGCCGGGGTACTCCTCCACTGTGTACCGCACACGACCTCAATTTGTGACCTAATGATTCACCCAGTTTGCTAATGGCCATCACTCAACAGTGTTAACCGCGCGAACACGGGGCCCTAATCCAGACATCTTTCGAGGAGACTCGAGATTCTCATGGAGGCCACTGCTGTAAGAGAGGGACGACTGCCACGGTATCACAGCAAACGTCATGTTGGTGAGTTGGCTTTGATGTCGCACTCGATATGGACGCGCTGAAGGATGTCATCGTTGACATTGACCACAGACTACTGATGCAAAGCATGCTTTCAGCGCAAGTAGATGCGGGTATGATCCATGGGCTGGTCGCAGACAGTAATTCACCTATGTGGAACCAATGGAGCTACAAGGGTACGGCAGCTCTGCGTTCTCTCCCTTGGCATCAAACGGTGGCGAAGAGTCCGTCAATTTACTTACCGTGGTCTTGGGCAGAGTCTGCGACTCTCACCTCCACGACGCCGCGTATGACCCCAACCCCGACCAATTCACTGCCACATGATGCCGCGGCATATGTTGAGATGCGACTGCATAAGTCACATGTCTCGTGGGATATGATTGAGTCATCCCATATACTATATACGGTGTCTGTCCCTTATGGACTGATTTGGACTGGACCGGACTTATACGGACCGCTTTTGTTTATCTTTATTGACAGAGTCATATATGGCTCTTATTGTTCTTTATTGTTAAGACACCGGTATTGTCTGCTTTAGGCAGCTATTGTTCTCTGCCCTCCAATGGCATTTCTCCCTCTGGCGCACAGACCACCTGTATTGTGTTTGGATCACCTGTGCGCACAGACCATTCTTACCTAAGCGTCCTGTATAAAAGGACTGCTGTTTACGCCTCTACACTTCAGAGTTCCCTTCACCTCTGAAGTGTAAGTCCCTTCTCTTTACCTCTCTTATTACCTTTGCTCATAGACGTTCCTTAGTAACTTGTCTATTAGGTATGCAGTTGTAATAGAGTTCCCTTCACCTCTGAAGTTAACTTGTCTATTAGCCCCTTGCTTTACTTGCTCCGTTAGTTCTGCGCTCAACAGCATATGAGGTACTCCACCAATGCAAGATGAAGCCCGTGCGAATCGCGATGGCGGTGACTACGACAACGACCGCGACAACGACGACGGCGAGGCGACAATAGCAAAAACGAGAAGAGCCCACAGCGAAGCAACAAAGACAGCTGCTACCATGACCACGACGGTGATGAAGATAATGCGACGACATCGGTGACAACAACGACGCAACCTTGACGACCGCAACCTCAAAGCGACTACAACGACGGCGAGGCGACCCCGACAACAACAACCCAACAACAACAACCCCGATGACAACGACGATGACAACAGCGAATCGACAAACACAACAACAACGGCAACCCCAACAACTGGCCGACAATAGCAAACCCGAAGACTGCAACGCTGACGACGACAACCCCAGTGACGGCAACCCCGACTCGGACGACGACAACCTCAATGACAATAACCCCAACAGGGAAGCAACAACAGTGACGACGGCAAGGTGACGAAGACGACTGCAATAACCAGAGGACACGGTGGGGTAACTAGTCACTAGAAAATTGAGCTATTACTAGGGCTACGTAGTGTCCAATTGTTCCAGTTTTTGGTCCCGTTGTGCCCCGGCATTGACAAGGCTCAACAGTGCTCGAGGAATGCAACAACTTCTATGTCAATCTATTCCTTCATTTCCTTAATAGACACGTGTGCCAAAATTTTAGTGTAATTAGCGGAAATTTTTAGTTCACTGAATAGAAAATTATCACCACCTGCGCTTAGTCCCATTTTAGGGCGGTTAATGGGCTTAGCGCTAACTTTGACGGGATTTACAGGGTAGGGTTTTCCTGATGCGCCGGTGAACTAACAATACAAAAAATTAGTCGAAATCAATTATGAGAACCATCATGCCTTTCCCTGAACAAAGAGCGATGCGGCCAAGGTGATCGATGACTCCGACAATGAATGCAGTGCAAAGCGAGTGGACAACTTCAAATGGGCTGGTGACAAAAGCAATGCGACGAGGACAGAGTGGATAGGCAGAGATGGCATGAGGCATAGGGACACGCAGCCTGCCTTCAAGGGGCCTACAAACTGATTGTAACGGAACTTGCAGCAGTGTCCGATGACCATTGGTGAGGCAATGTCATGCCGATGTGACAGGGGAGGGTGAGTAAGAGTCTAAGAGAAGCGTCTGCACGCACCTGGGTAACCATTTATAACTCTTAAGCTCAAGCTCAAGCTTCGATCGTGATGCTAGGGTTTTGTTGAGACTCAGGGCCGAGTGGCATTGTGCATCTCAATCACATTGGTATGGAAATTGCGGAGGGGCGAGGCAATCGAACGACATCATGGGAGAATAGAGTGAATGGGAGAACTTGAACGGCATGCGAATGTTGTGAGAAAGTCTATACTGTTTTCGACTCACGGTGGCTCTCACAGGCAGAGGCCTTCGCATTATAGACCGCTGCATAGACCGCTGCAATACAAATACGAGTTACAAGAGGGCATAAAATGAGGCCTTGAAGCTGACTTCTCAGTCACAAACCGTTGAGCATCGAGCGCTTGCGTTCGGCCGACCCCATTACCTCATCATGATGCAGGCTTCATGGTCCTGGTGTGGTCACAGACCCAAACAAGGTACCACAACTCGCATCACGTGAGCGCGGCACACTCGGGTCTGCTATGATAGTATCCGGTTCTGACTGCTCGTACTCATCGAGAAACAACTTGGGAGGTGTAGATGGACAATCCGAATGACCGCATCACTAGCAAGCCCGTGACCTAAAGGCGAGACGCCCTTGGTTCCTCCGATTCGGCGCCATCGCGCGATTCGCGCCGCGACTACACAAGCCATTCAGTGTCGTCTATACTCACCAGTAATTGTAACGGAAGATGGAGACGATACACATTTGAAACGGAAAACCGGCTGAGTATATGCAAAACCTGCTGGCCTATCGATGATTGTCTACATCGTCCGCGTGGTCCTTCAACTACTGAAAGCGCCAGTCGCGCTACACGGACGTCGAAATGAATATTTGTTGTTGCAATTGTGAGGTGGGCGTCGCGCCGGTCGAGGGACTCGGAGGGAATTGATGCGAAAAATATTTCCTTGGCGCCTCGAATCGACTTGTGCATGTAGTTTTGGAGTGGGACTCACCTAGTGCTGTTATTCAACAGGTCCACGAATCTTCGGATTTCCCAGTCCTGCGCTCCCTAGGGGTATCATAAAGATCTTCTGCAGTTTTTCAAAGTCGGGCGTCCCAAGACCCGTGACCTATGGAACACAAATTAGCTAACGTCGAAAACGAAGAGATACAAGTCTGGCGGGACGAACGGGATCCCATCCAGGGGCTGCAGAGAATCCATCGGTACCGCAGCCAGGGTTAGAGCCAGATGTGATGTCGTTGAGGCCCGCAATTAGTGATGGTAAGGTTCGGTTCTAAACCTCAGTTCGAACCTGAACCGGACCGGTCCGAACCCCAATTTCAGGTTCAGGTTCAGCTGTTGACCTGAACCGAACCATCGGTTCGGTTCGGGGTTCAGCAAATTCCTGAAACTGGAGAACCAGTTCTGAACCGGTTCTGAACCAATGAACCATTGAAAATATACCAAAAATTTAGGCACTTAAACCAAAATCAAAAAGTGTTCTATTTAGTGAATGGCATGAGTTTATGTACCTGTGTGGGTTCAGCCCGTGGGTTCGGGTGGGTACAGGTACTGCACAGGTACCGAATTTGTGACCCTCGCGAAACCCGTACCGTCATGGGTCATGGGTTTCGCCGGGCATGCAGGTCGCTGGACCGGACGCTGTTGCAACGTGTCAACAGACTGCCATTGTCATCCGATGCTCACTGGCAGTGCTCGTCGACTTTTTGTTCCTTGGTCCAGGGAACCCTCAATTTAAAGAAGCTAAGTGTTTTTTCCTTTGTCTGATCCTTTTAGCTAACTAACTACAGTATTTTTTCTTTCTTTCTAGGTTCCAACCACGCTCTTGGTGCTGCCTCTACCTTGCCCCGCACAGGCCTGTACTGCCACCACCACCTTTGGCTTGCAAGTGCCAATTCCAGCCTCGCTATGACAACAGCGACACGGTGTCGCAACACCACAGCTGCAACGTGGTATCACAACGCCACGGCTGCAACGTGGTATCGCAATGCCACGGCTGCGACGCAGTATCGCAACACCACGACTGCGACATGGCACCACAATGCCACAACAGCAACGTGGTGCCGCGGCGCTACGACAGCGACACAACGCCGCGGCGTGACGAAGACAGCGACACGGCGTGTGATGCTACGACAGCAACAGCAACACAGCACGTGGCGCTACAACAGCAACAGCAACACGGCGCCACAGCATGACGAAGACAGCGACACAGCACCACGGCATGGCGAAGACAATGACACGGCACCGCAGCATGGCGAAGACAACGACACGGCGCCGCGGCATGGTGAGTCCGCCTCGTCGTCTGCGAGCGGCTCGGTGTCGATCAAGAAGTGCCACAGGACACTCTCGTGCGCTTTGCCTCACTTGTCGCCGTGTAGCACTGGCATTTGGTGGTTCGTGCCGCGCGTCATGATGTGGTCTGCGCAGATACAGTGGATCTCTGCATGGGGCTGGTCGAGTGACCAATTGAGCGTGAGAAGGCGAACGGGCGGGTGCATGCCCTTGACGGCATTTCTGAGATCTTGATGGTGCACGTGAAGATGCATGATTGTTTTGTCAGGTGAAGTGGGAGACAGGACAACACTCATTCACGCAACTTGTTGGCTATGACTACGTCATGATCTCGCAAGAGCTTCTTGACATTTTGAATAAAAGCTGGCCCCCGCTTTTTCGCCCGGACATTGTCACTCTGTGTGTGCCCAAATTGGAACAGCTAGTCTTTTGTGGTAACCGACAGGGTGGCTCTGCAAATTTTGTGTGATTACATAAGCATGGCCTCTGTTCAGGTTCGGTTCAGGTTCAACCCCTCCCCGAACCTGAACCGAACCAATGTGAACCTGAACCAATGGTTCGGTTCGGGGTTCGGCCTAGACCCCTGAACCGAACCAATGGTCCGGTTCGGGGTTCGGGAAAAAAGGTCAAAGAACCGAACCGAACCGAACCTTACCATCACTACCCGCAATCCCGTCATCGTATAGCCGGATATTGAGGAAACCAAGCGGGGGCCTGCCGTTCGTAATAAGATAGTCATTCAGCAGTGAGATTATGCCTGCCACTGTCTAAACATTGGTTGTCAGCCGGGAATGGACAACGCAGAGCGGATGGAACAGGGAAAGACACACGGGAGTCGAGCAGCTCGTGCCCTCCACAATATGGCCACTTTTTTTGATGATGGTTATCAATCTGAAAGCTTGGGCGGCGATGTCAGGGATGCCACGACCCTCAGGGCTGCACAAATCACAAAGTAAGAAACGGTTGGGTCAGATGACAGCGGCGAGCGCACTTGTAGAGGCCGGCATACTGGGTGCCTTGGCGCTTGAGGAATGCGGATACGGCGGCGTCCTGGTAGACCGGGCGTGGAAAATGGTCCGAGAAGCCGCCTCCAGAGATGGGAGCGGCAACCTCGGGGTCGTGGTATTTAGTGCCGCCGACGGTAGTGAGATAAGGACCTGCGACACCACGGCAGTCTAGTGAGCGACTTGTACTAATTGCGCTGTTGTGGCACTTTTAAGCAGTGATAAAATGCCACACGTACAGGATGCAGGAAATTCAGGGGTGAACCGGACGTTTCCCGAGTCGTCCTTGCAGATCTTGCCGACGCCTTCGTCGCCTGCAGGAAAGAGGACGCTGACGCCACGGGCGCCGAGCTGTGCAAACAGGTTGCACAGGACCCTCGCATATTCCTGCGGAACATTCAACTCGTAGGTACCGTACGATACGCTGATGGTCTGCGGAATGACGGCCTTTTTGAGCAAGTATTCGAGCGACTCGAGGTACAGGTCTCCAGGGAGTGGCTCACCACTCCTTGGGTCCACCTCCCCAGTGCCACCGTTGCTGTAGAAGATGATCGGGGTAGGATACGCCATGGCCGAGGCGTACTGGACGTCGATGTCCGCCTCTATGCCGGGGGTGTTCGGGTCGTACTTACCACCGTTCACCAGCTCGACACTGTAGGTTGCCAGATTGGGGGGTTGCACATCGGAGCGAAAGTTATACATGAACCAAGTCAGATCCGTCTGACTCGGGTATTCGTTCTGGTAGCCAAATACCCCGAGCGTATTCCGGTCAGACGCGGTGGGAACATATGCGAACGTCTTGTACAACCCGCGCAGTTGCGACGGCGTGACCTCACCGGCGCGGTTCAACAGCACCGTCACGGGCTTACCAGACGCCACCTCCGTCTCTGCCAACGGTGCCGCTGCGTCGACGGAGCGCCTGCGTGATGTCTGCCGCAGCGTCCGTGTGGAGGCGAAGTATGTCGTCGGCGCGACCGCTTGAATGTGTGCGTGCAATACATCAGGGAGTGCGTAGCTGACCGTGCGGATTATCGTGTCATTCACTTCGGCATGTCGGTATAGCTGGTATGACGCGCCGAGCATTTGGTTGGCCTGGGACACGGGCACGTTGCTGACCGTCAGCCACGCGCCGCCGTGTGTCGTTGAGATGGAGGAGGGCCGCACGCCGTGGTGTGCAAGCCAGGAAGTGACAAGCTCGAGCGTGTCTGGGTGCGGCCTGACCAGTTCGGCGACCTGTTCTTTAGAGAGGTGTGCGCCATATCTGAAACAGAGGAACAGCACACATGAATGAAGACGCGAGAGGAGCAGCGGTGAGATGGACGTGCCTCGGATGCTTGGGGTCGCTGACCTCATATAGTGCATCGACCAGGGCGTTATCCTGGTGGGGGTTGAGCGCAATGTAGAGGTCGATAGTTGTGCCGGCGGACGGGCAGCCCAGAGTCTCCCAATTAGCTGGAACGGCACTCCAGGTGTGTTTCACGCGCATGTTTCCCCAAGGAGTGAGAGGTGTCGCGAAGTCGGCGAGGGGTGTTGCAGTGAGGAATGAGAGGGTATAGAGCCAGCGGTATCGCATGTGCACAGGAGAGGACTGTGCTGTTCAGAAGGCTAGAGGCCAGAGAGCCCTAAGGACTGGGCTAAGATGCAAGGCATTTATAGAGCGTCAGCATCAAGGTTGCAACGGAACGGCAGGTCCCACTATGGTTGTGCCAAGACGGAACGCAACCCGCGGCTCTCGAAGAGCCCTCAAATAGTAGTTGAGAGAGGACGATGTCTCGATGAGGCCCCGTCCGAACCCTTGTGGGCTGTTTGAGAAAGGAATTTCAACACTGCTGGCCTCAGTAGGAGGCACCCGACACTACAGTAACAACTCCACTGGTCTACTGACAAGGACAGTCCAAACCCGTATTTTAAGGTTTTCAGAAAGTAAACCCCGATAAGAGGTTGACGCCCCATTGTGGATAACAGTAACTCTAGCAGCAGGCCACGACAACGCTTTCTAAAAAAAGATAGAACTTGAAGAGTATCCAACCTCATATTTTTATTCGGGGATCAATAGGTCGCCAGCGCTCGCGTTGTCCGTGGTGCTCGCGTGGCTGAAGCAGAAGGAGGTGGAATGGAAGCGGGCGCAACGCGAGTGGAACAAGATCTGGCGCGACAGAGAAGTAGAGGAGAGAGGGTAAGCTGTTTTCAAAACGGAGATCCTTCGCGGACTCTGCTCACTCAGCCTAGTAGTCTTGCTACCAGTCAGGGAGCCTTAGGTTCTGAAAACGGCATTACAATAACATACTAGGTGTCAACTTCGTCGACTGTAACCCTGCTTGTCCCGTCTATTGGTTTTGTCACAGATTAGCGTAGTATATGTGACGGGTGTGTGTGTGTTTTCCTTTTTTTGACCATAGTTCAAGTACATACAGTACAGTAATACGATTCAGTGCGAATTTAAAATTGGTAACGTAACTAAGCAGCGGTCCGAGGAGAACAATCCCAACTGAGAATGTGTAGACGTTCGGCACTCCAAGTTTTTCCGCATCGAGTGGCATCCTCAAAAGGAAGGTGCCAAGAAAGTCACGTTTTTTCTGTCGACCTTACATAATCATTACCTAATTGACGACTTCCACGAGCGGTGAGCGGACCGCTTCTTCAGCCGCGTGTCTTGCTCTAACTTACTGTACCCAGAGTGTTGTCTTCTACTTATTTGATCCTCTCACCAGTTAGCGACGGGTCTGCATCCAGCACCATCGCCTCCGACTTACTGCTAGCCCAGCAGCGACCACCATTTCAGCAAGCCCTTCCCCAACAAGTCACATATCCATCCAATCGATCCTGAGAGAATGGCTGCCACGATGAGCAATACGACCGGGAAGAGTTCACAGCAAACACGCAAACTATTCATACAGATGTCGGGTGCGCCAGGTTCTGGGAAAAACATGACGGCGAATCCTCTGGCAAGATTGATCAACGGAGTGGTCATCGATCATGACATCCTGCTTGAAAAGGGCATCTCCTTTGACAAGGCGGCGGAAGTTGCCTATCACCTCGACTGGACATTCGCCGAGGCCGTGATAAAACAGGAGCATGGCGTCATTGTCGACAGCACCTGCAACTACGAACAGATACTGAGCCAGGGAATTGCGCTCGCTCAACGGTACGGCTATGAGTACTGGTACGTCGAGGTCAAGGCCGACAACGTCGGCATGCTGGATGAAAGGCTGCGCAAGAGAGTCCCACTGAGGAGTCAGCGAGCACGCGTGGACTGTCCCCCGCGCGATGCCGGCGGCGCCGGGGCAGCGAAGACTCTTACGCGCTGTTCAAGAAGTGGATCGAGGATCCGTGCCGTCCAGTTAGCCAGGATGATACCCGCCTCGTCGTCGTGAATTCGACTGATAGCCCAGAGAAGCACCTAAACGATGTCATGGAGCGGATTTCCTGCCCGACCGGTGCATAGGCTAACTAGCATTCTGCTTCGAGCCTCCATAGCCTAACCGCGCAGCACGTGATATTTGGTGAGGACCACAAATTTTCGATAGGTAGATAGTTGGTTCCCATGATCTTGCCAGACTTGTTTGTACTGTATACAACTACATAGATAAACATCCTAACATGACAGTCTGAATGCCGAATGAGAAGTAGACAGAAAAGGAGCGAGCAGACTGCATTGATGCGTGATTCTTCCTCCCTAGCCACACATGGTGGAGCCCGAGCTTCCATTGCTAACAATGTACCGTCTGACCAGCTCGTATTTCACGAAATAACGCTATCCAGCCGACTACCCCAGTCGTTTTCAGGGGTAGTAGAGACAATAAACCAATCGCGGAGATGCCGTGGACGCCTAGCATGTTCCAGCACAGCAAGGTGGCTCTCAGGCTCCAGGTGCTCCAGGTGTTTGGAGTGCGCGCAAATGGTGCGGGCATGAGTGAGCATCCTGGTAGGATTGATGGACAGGAAGAAGTCCTCCACCCCTTCCCATGTTGCCCCTGCCCGAGCCTGACATCCTACTTCGCCCCGACAGGGCCGACACTGTGCCATTCCCTGCTCTCAGCGGCCACTGGTACGCCGAACACGGCGCAGCACTTGGATTGTCGTGACATCCCTGCGTAAGGCTTCCAGAGCCTTGTCTAATGCGTGAAGAGGTTCTGGTCTGACGGAGTAATCTAACCAGAGTAACCCCTTGTGGCCATGGACTCCATGAAATAAGAATAATCTAAGCGCCCAACACTTTGCGCTGTCAAGTCATCACTCTACAGAGTCTACACTTGTCAAATTCACCTTGTCTCGAAATTCATATTGTTTCCAAGTTCACCTCGTCCCCAACGCTCTGGTAAGTTGATGACACGATGAACCTTCAACACAGCGTACTTTGTACTAACGGGACAGTAGTAACCGTTCGCCGTTCAACACCTCTGCCATGGCTTCTCGCGAAAAGCCCGGACTCCCGGCCATTCTGGGCGGCACTCCGGCATTCACCCCCGACAACCCTGTGCCGCAAATCTTTCCGACTGGCCACGGCTATCGCGCCGGGGAGTACAGCGCGATCGACTCGATCCTGGCCAACGAGCTCCGCCCTGATACGAAGGTCCTCTCCAACAGACAGGCCTTTGTATCCAAGGGGCTCCACGGGACCAGCCCAAGCCACCGCTCTGACCTGCAAGACCGCCTCGCGGGGTTCCTGGATCTCGATCCTGACACGACATCGGCCATCTGCGTTACGAGCGGCACGCAAGCACTTCAGGCAGCGCTCAAGATCGTCTTCCGCGACGGTAGACCAAAGACTCGCAACGAAGTCATCATGCCTGCAATCACCGTCGTCTCGACGGCCGAGGCCGTGCTCAGCGAAGGTTTCGTGCCAGTTTTCGTCGATGTCGATCCCCGAACTTGGATGCTGTCCCCCGAGGCCACCAAAGCGAGTATCTCAGAGAGGACCGCAGCCATTGTCACCGTCGATTGGCTTGGCGCCCGTTGCGATCTCGGTCCCTTTCGCAAGCTGGCCGACGAGCACCACCTCAAGCTCATCTCGGATAGCGCTCAAGGCTTCGGCGCGAGCAGCGGCAGACCTCCCGCGGTCGATCTCTCCGATGCCTCCATCTTCAGCACTGGTTTCCCGAAAGTCTTCCACACGGGAGGGTCGGGCGGCATCCTTATTTGTTCCAAGGCTCAGGCAGAGTGGCTGGACAATGAGCCGACCGGCATACTGCGGCGCCATGCGATGCCTGAGGAGAACGCGTACCAGGGCCTTCGAGCGTTGGATGAGCTGCCAGAAGTTCTTTTGGCTCGTGCAGAGGTTGCAAACGTATATCGTCAGCTTCTCCGTCACACGCCCGGCATTACTTTCCAACACATCCCTCCCGGTTTGGGAGCGAGCCATTATCAGCTGAGCGTGGTCATCGACGCGAAGGAGTTCGGACTCAATGCGAAACTCCTGCGCGAGGCGCTCGAAGCTGAGAACATGAAGATCACAGAGAGAGTGCGGTGCCTCGACAGCATACCTCGACTTGCTCCAAGCTGCAGAACGTCGGGAGACCTCACTGTTGGCCGATGGCTGGGTCAAAACTCAATCACCCTTCCCATCTTCGATCAACTTACTCCCGAGCTTTGTGGAACTATCTGTTCACGTGTCAACGCCATACAGAGGCACTCGGCTAGCGTCGTGAAGGCAAGCAAGAAAGCTGGCACGACGACCTCCCCTGGACCCGGCCTACCTGCAGACATCATCGACCTCGCATCGAAATACCTTGGCCACTCGGTTTTGAACCTCGTGGATGAGAGAGAATTCACTCGCGCGAATGATGCCGGCCTTCCCTCCACCATATTCGTCCCGTCGAGCTGGTTGTACAGGAACAGTATCTCGATGGACGAGCTTCACAGGCGCTGCCTGTCGAAACAGGAATGGAACCTGGACGACCAAGTTATCGAGGGACTCTTCGTGCATGGAAAGGCCGGTGGGATAGTGGTCCTTTCACCAAGCGCCGAAGGAGACTCCAACATCGCCGACAAGTCCGTTTCCCTGGATGAAAGCGGATCTTCTGCCAACGTGACCTTGGTCATCAAACCCAATGGCCAGGTGCAGGTTCACAAGACGTGCTCCGAGGATGGAGTAGATGGGAATGGGCGGCCGTGGCTAACGACGCAGATGCGGTTTTTGGCGGCGAGCGCCGCCGTACGGAAGACCGACCTCTTTATCAGGCCCACGAACTTTCAAGAGGACGACGACACCACCTCGATCACTTTCCCGTACCTCCCGAGCCACTCGTTGGGGGAGATGGCCCTTGCCGGCATGGGCTCTGGTGCGGTGCTTGGCGTTCTGATTCGTCTGCTTGGCGACATGGCCGACAACGTCTGGTGTGAGGGAAATTACAACGCCCCCGCCAACTTTATGCAGCAGGCACACTTGGACAGGATGAGGAGGCGCATCGCGATCGCCCGCGCCAAAGTGCCCGAACTCGACAATATCGCCCGCTACAAGTCGATTGAATTCAATGGCAGACAGCTGCTTGGATTCGAGGCTGTTCTGAAGGCGTTAAGCTGCCATCCCAGGCTCGCCGACATCGCCCCACTGAAGCTGAATGAGATCCATGGCGATCTCAACATCCACAACATACTCTGCGTGTTGGAGCCAGGCGCGAACAGGCCCTTCGTGCTTATTGATCCTCGGGGCGTTGACCTGCTCTCCGAGTCTGCCAGCGTTGACGGTTTCGAGCCTGGCGACTATTGTTACGATCTCTCGAAGTTGTTGTTCTCGCTATCAGGCTTCTCAGAGATCAGGAAGGGGCTCTACAGCTTGGAGCGCACAGGCGAATCTTACAAGCTCTCCATTCGCCAGCATCCGGGCTCAGATACGATGGTCGGCGCGGACCGTGGTTTCATCGCGGCACTTGCGTCCAACGAGAGCTTGTCAAGATGGGTCAACAAGGTCGAGAAGTTCGGGATGAAATCGTTGGCGCTCAGGATTCTGCTGGGTGAGGCGGCGCACTTCGTCGCGGACTCGGCCTGCGCCTTGGGAAGAGATAGGGTCGAGGAGGTTCTTCCTCTGTTCCTGACGGGCATTGAGAGGCTGAACAACGTCCTCGATCTGCTCAACGGGAAAGGCGACCCTTACACCGACAGGCCGAAGCTGCCCGTTGAGATCGAGGCTGAGAGCCCGAACCACGGGGCAGCGATTATCAGATCCGCTCTCTTGAAAATGGCGTCGCCGGTCACCCCTTGGGCCTGGGACGTGCTGGAAGTCCTGGTGAAGTCCGAGTTAACCGCTACAGCCCAACAACTCCTCAGCCAGCTGGTCGGGGAATATCTGCCGGAAGGGACGAGGGCGCACGTATCGACCCATCCCGCCGGGCCTGTCAAGTTTCCTTGCGTCCTGGTCCATCCATATGAGGGCACAAGGGGCCAAACCTACGCAGTGGCCTCCACTGTACGGAGAACGTCTGCCTTCCTCAGGGACGCCGGGGTGCCCGAAGAGACGATTGACAAGCTGAGGATGGTCACCGTTTCTTCGACAGGAGCACCGACACGTTCGCAGCTCACCTCGAGGCAAAACGACAGGCTCCTCTCTCCCGGACCTTGGGGCCTATCACCCCTCCAGCTGTGCGCGCTGCAGACAACCCAGCTCGTTTTCACTCGGCCCGGTCGATGGATCGTCGACAACGACTCCTTCTTTATCCTAAGTCGGGACCTGAGGATAGGAGGAGACGACATGTGTCTTCTGATGTCCGAGAGGCCGATGACGGGTTCGAGCTCTTCCTGGCCCGGGAGGGTGTGCATCAATTCGACGATGGAGAACGGGGGTCGAATCTTTGCGACCGGCTTCCGGGAGATTGGTCCGCACGAGACGGAGAAGAAGTTGCTCCGAACGACGAATGCCATCTTCATGCCAGCCCATCTGGGACAAGCGCTCAGTCGGAACGAAGCGGACTACGCTACTAGGACTAGCCCCCTGCTGATCGACTTCGTGCTCTCACGCTTTATGTTGAGGACGGACTGGATCAAACTATGCCACTCACAAGGCTTCGGGGTCAACTCGGACTTGGCATGGGAGAACAGCCAACAACTCGCTCAGCTGTCCCCGAGGGTGGAGCTCGTGAATGGCGGCGACGCGATGAAGTTCCACTATTTCGGTTCTGACTCCGAGTACATCAAGCTGCTCGACGGGGCCGGCAGCCACCCTCTGCTTAAAAGCTTGACTTATGCGCCCTCGATGGCGAGATGGGTCCGCTCTCAGGACTTGGCTTGACGGGTGTGCCAGCTTGCCGGCGGTCTTTCTGGCGGCGTTTTTTAGGCCTTGTCGGGTCTGGTGGGTGTCTGTGGTCGTTTGGTGTGTGGTTGTTCGATTCGTTGGTTTCTGAAGTGTTCATGTATTTAACTTTAGGGTTTAGGCTCTTCAGTGTCGTACTGTATATGCAATTCTGAGTGTAAATGGTGCCACACTTGGTGTCGCGATTCTTGAGTACTTTTTGGGTCCGGGCTTGGGTTCGGGTCCCCCCAATTCATCGATCGGGTAACGTCGAGTAACATTCGAGTTCAATGTTGTTATGGATTCTTAAGGACCAAACTCAGACTGACTCGAACCCGGGAGTTCACCAAGGAGTTCACATCAGTGCAGCTCGGGTGTTGTCTTCAAAAATGCCCTGAAAATGCCAGTGCCTTGGAAAATGCCCTGCTTTATGCCAACTTTATGCCCTGCAGATATTTCCTTCGTCGTATTCTTGATCTGTCCCCATCCTCTACTACCAAACGACGACCCCACGTATTCTGTACCAAAATAGTGAATGAATATATACAAAGACTCGGAGCCCTGCAAAAACTATGTGAGTTTTCCTTGGAATTTTTCTCTTCGTTCGGAATACTATCACGTGACCCACCTATCCTGCCCTCGCTACTGTACCCCATGCCATCCGAGTCGCTGCCAAGATCGTTGCATACCCTGCAAAGCGATTGTACCACTTCTACCCGGACGTATGCCCTTTGCAAAGATGTTGCCTCTGAGGAGGTTACACAAAGCCACCAAAAGGAAGGAACGAAGATGAGGTCTCAATGTGCGCCTTCGATTTTCCGAGTTCTCGTATAGCGCCTGCAACGGGTACTGACTTGTGTGGGATACTAGGCGAGAGTCACAGACACACAATATGTGCAACAACGATTGACACGCTCACCGACGATGTCCTGCTAGAAATCTTCGACCTCATCAGAAGCTCCAGCTTCAGAACCGGTTTTCCAGTCCCTTTCCCCCCCGTTTGGGACTCCCCCCTCGTTTGGAAGTGGCACCCGCTGGTGCACGTTTGCCGCAGATGGCGAGAAATAATTCTTGAATCGCCGCTCCGTCTCGACCTCCAACTCCTCTGCACCAACGGAACACCTGTCAGGAAGGGTCTGGGTTACTGGCCACCAACCATTCCTATCGCCATTGGCCATGGCTACAACAGTACCTATATAAATGGCCTTACTCCTGAGGACGAGGATAATGTTTTTGCTGCACTCGAGCAACGCCATCGTGTACGCCGTGTCAGGCTTTCGGTAACTGGAGAAGATGGTCACTTCAATGCAGGAACCATTTCCGGAGCTGAGGCATCTTGCGATTCACTCGCGGTCTCACAACATGCCCATCCTTCCTGATGACTTTTTGGGTGGATCTGCCCCATGTTTGCGGGAAATCTCGTTCAGCGGCATCCCCTTTCCGGCACTCCCAACCTTTCTTTCCTCTGCCGGTGACCTCATCAAACTTATACTCGTCGACATACCCCCGACTGGCTACATTTCACCTGCGGCCTTTGCTGCATGTGTGGCTGCCTTACCGAGGCTAGAATGTCTTTCCATCGAATTCCAATCACCGGACTCACCCACTGATCGACCTCCCGAAACACGGGCCGTTGTCCCCTTTCTCACCACCTTCATATTTGAGGGTGAAAGCGCGTACTTGGAGGTCATCATGGCCCGAGTCGACACCCCACAACTCGACTCAATCGACATAACATACACCGATGACCGTGACTTTCGGGCTGCCGAACTTTCGAAGTTCATCGAGCGCTCAGTCCTCACACCGTCCCGATTTGGATATGCGAAAATAGCCTTTGAATGTGACGGTATCTGCTTCTATTTTTTTCGTAAAATCGATACAGTTTCGCCTACTATCGCGATTCGAATCGCATCAAGTGATTGGTTACCCGACCTTGTTCTTGATATGGCTCGGGTGCTCAACCAGACTTCCGCAATGCTTTCAGATGTGGTCCGCCTCGAGGTCACAATAGAATCTTCGTCACCACATTGGCGAGACGATGTCGGGGACGATATCCCCGACGACACCGAATGGGTGGAACTCTTCCGCCCGTTTACGGCTGTGAGGAAGTTGTATATATGCAAGGAATTGGCGGATTGCATTACTCGTGCACTCGGAGGCCGGACCGAGGAGGCAAGCACCCAGGTGTTACCGTCCCTTGAGTCGATTTGCGTGGAGGACGAGAACGCGAGGGACGTGAGGGAGCGCCGGGAACGTGGTCGGCTCCTGAGCGACGGCGATGAATGGCCCGACCAGGGTGATAGTGAATGAACCGCAGAACGACCCGTACCATCTGGATGCCCAATGATCAGGTGCCTTTCGCCTGGCGCATGCGTTCTATACGTGTCTACTCATCCACTTTCTCTCGTAGCTACGACCGAAGACCGGCTTTGTACTTTGTACTGCTCCGGAATAGAAATTTTAAAAAAAAAAAAAAGGTCAGGTGCTGTACGGTACAACGCTCTAATCCTACCGCAGCTGTACTTAGGAGATAACCACGACACCGCTGATGGAAATAGATGGAAAAATAGATATATCCGCTTAATTATTGGAAATGTGATACCAGCAGTCGTTCATCGCGTTTCTTTTGCAAGGCTACAGGTCCATGCAGAATTAGGGAAACACGACGGCGAATTTAAAAAGAAAAGAAAAAGACGGCTCCGAGTAGTCTGGGCGGCCCGGGGTTAGAGAGTAGGTGAACTCTGACAGCGACGGTGTGCGACTCGGAGTAGTGCCGTGGTTCTTGCCTACACTCGCTAAACATTCAGGCCATATTAAGGTGTCACCGTCCAGTACAGTTGCAGGTTCGGGTTCCCCATATGCGCGATCAATCGATCGGGTTCCATGTTAACTTCGTCATTACTCAATTTGAGATTCTCTGTGTATAAACAATAAACAAGGACAAGAACAAGGATGTCAGAGAAAACCAAGAGAGTTAAGGTTAAGCTAATCCAAGTAAATTCGGACGTCGTCGTTGAGCCGAGGGGCGTCGATTTGGGCCATGAGATCCTCACAGTACTTGGATATTAATGCAAAGGGTTCCGAGTCCAGACAACACGGCAAGACCCGCGGCCATTGCCTCCGGTGAAATGCAACACGGGAGTAAGTCGAGTCGGAGAGAAACGAGGTCATGGGACGACAAAAGTACGCTGGAAATTCTAGGAAGGAATGTCGGATAAGACAGTACTAGACACAGGGCAGACCCACTCAAGGATCCGCCTGGAAAGATCGGTGTTCGAATATCCACCACCATGGGATAAAGCACAAGACGTCAGTACGGTCAGTGCCAGAAATAGCCCCTTCATCGCTGCGACAATCTTTTCAAACTGCGAGCTCTGTATTTTAAGAGTGACAGAGCGTACAACCCCACCCCTAACATGTCACGTGATGTATTACGTGATGTTTTTCGCAAGTTAAGCACCATGCATCAACCCCAACAAATCATTCTCACGGTCCAGACCGCGCTGACAGCGATTGACTAATCGCAGACTTCTCACGCGCCGGTGAGAATGGACCGCTCTACCGCAACCCAACTCCAAACTCCGAAATATCTACTTTTAAAATATCGTTTTGTGTCTTTTCTATCTTACTGTATACATACAAAATAAACAACGCGTAAACAACGCGTTTCGTTGTGGAATTGTGGAATTGTGGAATGCGAGGGAGGGGGGACTGGGGACACGGTGCCCGCCCTCCTTCCTCCTCCCCCCCTTGTTAATTTGACATGCCCGCCACTTTTGAAATCCCTGTCGGTCCCGCCATTACCGAAAACCTTCGCATGTTCCGGACTCCTGGATCCGATAGGCGGCTAACCGAAGACCCCGCTACGTCACACCGGTACGGGAGCATTACGCATGACCTGGAAGCGCGGGAAGATGACACTAGAGTGGGCGAATGAGGAGGACTTCCTGGCTTGGCTTGCAGCCGAAGAGTCGGATCAGACTATTGAGCTAATCGTGAGTCATGTTGCGCATTCCGATTCACCTCTCTGGCGGGCGCGACGTATCCTGAAGTGCTCGCGGGAATGGACGGGCGGGCACAGCAAATCTGGCGCCACTGCACCAGAGGGGTGGGAAAGGAAGATCCCATCAAAGAAGACTGGTTGCCGGTGTCGGCTAACCATCAAACTTTATTGGCACACTGAGACCATTCTTGGGAAGTACGAGAACGAGCACGATCACCCACTCGGCGACGAAAATCTGCGATTCACCCGGCTGTCAGACAAGACCAGAGACCTAGTCATGCAGTTAGATCACATTGGGGTAGATACCAAGGCGATCGTGAGTAATGCCCCACCTATTCCGATCCCGCCCGTTAGTTGACACAGTATCCACTAGCTGAAGCGCGTGCGCGAGTCTACTAAGCGTACAGATCGTGATCATTACATTACAACGCGGGACATCAATCGCCTCCGCCGGATGGCCTGGATCGTCGAGAATGAGGACATCTGTCTCGATGAGAATGATGCAGTCTCGATTAAAGTCTGGGCCACCCGGCTTCAACAAGCTGGTGGTGAGGTAGTCTTGAAGGATAAGATTGACGCACCCCCCCCCGGATCTAGGCTATCTCCAGATAGCTTTATCATGTGCATACAGACTGAGTTCCAGAAGTCTCAATTCAGGGAAATTGGAAACAATTTTATCTCTATTGATGCTACCCATAACACTACACAATATGCCGGGCTGCAGCTATACAGTCTGGTGGCCAGGGATTGCTGGGGACATGGTACGCGTTTTGTCGCTTCCGCTTATGAAATTCGCTAATTCCGTGACAGGCGTCCCCGTCGCCTGGATGCTGTCATCGAGCGGCACAGAAGCGACGGTAGAATTTTTTCTCAATTTCGTAAAGACACATAGTCCCGACGTAACGCCCGCGATTATCATGAGCGATCGCGACAAGGCACAGATGAACGCAATCAATACCGTATACCCGGAATCAAAATTGCTACTGTGTTGGTGGCATGTGCTGCGCGCGATCCGGTTGCACTTCCGCACACGAAGAATTCCCGAAAGTTTGGGAACGCATCCGGGAATGGGTGAAGACCTCGGATCAGTCAGAGTTCAATTCTATCTGGGAGTGGCTCCAGACCGATTCCTCGATCCCACAGAGCCTGGCAGATTATCTCAAGACAAACTGGATGAATATTGTGCCGCTTTGGTCTGGAACACTAAGGCAGCAAAGAACGATCTATCAAGAGGGGGACACCAATATGCTTATCGAATCGTAAGAAACCTTATCGCACCAGATATCAGCGAGATCGCTCATTATCTTTGTTATCTAGTTATCACCATGTACTGAAATCACACTGGCTAGATGGGAAAAGAAATCGGCGTGCTGACCACCTGGTCCACACGCTAGTGGTCGATATGCTCCCTCAATATGAGATCCACACCCTTCAGGCAGAAAAAACAATTTGAGGGCGCGGATCTAGCCAAGAAGCAGGCGCAAGGAAATTTTTACGCGGGCACCGGAAATGAGCGCCGACTCCATCCAGTGTCTCGGTAGCGATCGCTTCTATGTACGGTCAGTCTCGGACCTGTCAAAGATGTATTTGGTCGATCTCGGCAAGGACACCTCATCGGACTTGTCAGAAAATTACCTGATCGAACACGGCAAGGACAAGTGTGACTGTCCGGACTGGCCCAGAGCCCTGGCTATGCAAGCACATCGCCGCTGTCGCACATTTCTCTTCAGATGGTACCATTCAGATCACTGCGCGCAGCACCAGAGCCTCAACATGAGGTCCATGAGAGCCCACAGGACACACAACAGGACACACAAGGCGACAGCGAGCCCGCCCTCCAATGCAAGCGCAGCAATCTTGGAAAACTTGATTACCGTCTCTAGGGAGTACCTAAGCGATGGCCCGCCTTCATCACCAGGGACTGTCCGGAGTCTTCGGCTGGTGGAGTCGCGTCTCACGGCGGTAATTCAAAATTCGTGCACTTCCCAGAGTCCACTCCCGGATAGGGAAGACCTCCCGCCTAATCAGCGTACCTGGACCGAGACCGCCGAGCGAATGGGGGCAAAGCGACAGAAGAGATCGCATCCCACCAACAGTTCATTGCCTGGCCCCCCAGCAGCAGAACGAATTGGGATGCTCAATCGCAAGCAACCCCGCGTGAAGAACACCGACCCCTACAGTGGAGGGCTTCGGTCTGGCAAGAACGCTGCCCCAGACGCGCGGACCGCAGCCCAGAACGAGGACGCACGTGCCCGCGTCGCTACCACGACTGATGGCGCAGAGGCGCCTCCCTCCCAGCCCCAAACGGCGTCGCAAACGCGCTAGTACCCCGCTGCCGCCGCCGCCCTCTTCTGCGCCTGTGCCAGGGCCCTCAGCTCACTGGTACCCCAACGCTGCGTATTCTCAGGTCCCGTATCACGCCACATACCCAATGTACTGGCATTATGGCCACTTCCCCCCCTCCCAACCTTACTACCCCAGCACACAGTAGATTACACACTATACACACTAGAATGTCGACTTGTAAAAAAAACGCGTACTTGTTTTGATTAGTTAATGTTATTCCTTTTTTGTGCTTTTACTCAATCATCTGACTTGAACCAAAAAGTGTTCATGTAATCACATTTATTAGCTAACTATTCGACTTTACTTCGATCGTGTAATCAAGAAAACAAAAGGTTGAAGCGGAGACTCAATTCAAGTTTGACGGGAAAACGGACCGGCGCGTGGGAAGTCTGCGAAAAAGACGCAACTCGCGCTGACCGCTTCTGCGCCACTCATTTTTAAACTCCGATTTCTTCGGTTTTTAAGTCATTTTATTTCTAGAGTAGAAAATAATGTGTGTAGTTGACCTTTGTAATCATGAGAAACATATAAATATATTTATTAGCTAATAAAAATTACATAAACTATAGACCTCTTTTTTTGTCTAAGGCGAACCCCCCTGGCAAACAGGGTGCGCGCGTGCCATTGCGCGTGCCCCCTGCCTCGTCCACGTGTCGCCCCTGTGCGGAAACCTGGGCAGGGTGGCACACCTCCCAGTCGCGTGGAGCCCCCCGGCTCGGTTTGTGCGCCACCCCGACCCCACTCACCGTTCGTTTGTGCGCACCCCCCTTCCATTCCACGCCCCGTCCGTTCGCGCGTCGCACCTGCGCACCAGGGTGCCCCTTTTGCGCGAAAACGGGGGGCAAGCGGCGAGAAGAGGGGGTTCCCGCGTAGTCCCCCCATTCGCGCAAACGGGTGCAGGGGGGCTGATCTGCACGGTCTCGCATTAGCGTCCCGTTTGCGCGTGTGAATGAGGGGTGGGCTCACCTTTCCCACGCCCCCTTTCCGCGCGTATCGAGAGGCGGCCAAGGGGGGTTGCCAGGCGGCGTGCCCTCATGCGCCCCCCTTCCGCGCGAATGGGGAAGGAAAGGGCCGAGGGCGGTGCGCCCACGCGTACCCCTTTCCGCGCGCACAGGACGGCGCGGTCGTGAAGGGAGGGGAGGGACTGGGGGCGAAGGGGGGCGGCATGCCCTCGTGCTCCCCCCTTTCGCGCGAATGGGGAAGGGAGGGGCCGGCGTGCCCTCGCATGCGCCCTTTCCGCGCATACAGGGCGCCGCGGCCAAAGGAGGAGGGGGACGGGCCGGGAGTTGCGTGCCCTCGCGTGCCTCCTTTCCGCGCGTACTGGGCGCCGTGGCCGAAAGGGGAGGGGCCGGGGCGACGTGCCCTCCCTTCCTGTGCGAATAGGGCGCGCGGATAGGGGAAGGGGGGCTGCAAACGACGGGATATGCCCTCGTGCGCCCCCCCTTCCGCGCGGACATGGTGGCGCGGATGGAAAAGGGAGGGACCGGGGGCGGCGGGCATCGTGCGCCCGCGCGCAAACGAGGGGGGCAGGACGTGCCCCTTCTCATGCGGCTCCCCGTTCGCGCGCAAACTGAGGCGGGGGCGCAAAGGGGGGGGTCTGGTCCCGCGTGGTCCCCGTCCTGTTTGCACGTGAACGAGGGCGGAGGGGGCAAATGAGGGGTGCTTACCTTTCCTGCCCCCCCCCCTTGCGCAAACGGGCGCAGGGCGGCGCGCAAAAGGGAGAAGGGGGGGTTCTCCTGAGCGCGAAGGAGGGGGGAAATGGGGGCCCACCGTTCCCGCGCCCGTGCCCCCTTTGCGCGAAAACAGGGGTGGGGGGTCAAAAGGCCCCTTCCTGTTCCCGCGCAAACGGAGGCGGGGCGCAAGGGGAGGGGGCGGTCCTCGTTCGTGTATCCTGTTCAGCAGGAGTGGGGGCGGACAGCGGGAAAAGGGGGAGGCCCAAGGGAGGAGGCTGAGGGGGGCTCAGAGAGGGGTCGTGCAGCGTGCGGCGACGCGGGGAGTTGCGCCCCACCACGCGGCCAACGGGGCACGCGGAAAGGGGGGGCATAAAGGAAGGGACTGGTGGGGGGGCGCACTGACAGGGCGGGCAAGGAGGGAGCGGGCCAGGCGTGTCGTTGATACACAAACGTGTTTGCGTGTTATTTGGTTTTATTTACTCTAGAAATAAAATGACTTGAAAACCGAAGAAATCGGAATTTAAAAATGAGTGGCGCAGAAGCGGTCAGCGCGGTCCGGACCGTGAGAATGGTTTGTTTTTTTTTTTTGGAGGGCGCTCTATATTCTGGAAGGACACACACTATTTAAAGTATGTACTATCCATATCTAGTCGTTAGGCAGCAGGAGATTGTAGGTATCAGCCCTACCTAACACGCGGAAGCCGGGCCTGGGCCCGGTGTGAGGGAAAATACAAATTGAAGTACACCCCTGATGTAGGGGTAGTGTGGGACTCAATGCACGTTGTGGTCGCCATCGTTGGCCTGGTACCGGTGTGCATTCCTACCCACTAAAACCTCACGGTCGAAGATCCACCTATCCGGCAGACTAGAGGACTTTTTCAAGGCTTTTTCCCAGGTCGCCTCCACGAGCTGGGTAAAAGGTACGCTTTTCTTTATTTTCGTTGCTGTTATCTTATCGTCGGTCAGCCTCCTGTTTATGGCCTTTAACCATCTCGCCTTTATTTCCCTCGGGGAATGTTGAAGCTCTTGTATTACTCTCTTGCACCTTAGTACCCATATTAGGTGCGCAGTTTCTGAGATGGTTATTTGGAGGAGTCTGGTCGCGGCTTTATGTTCCAGGTGCGCGTCTTTTCTCCTGTCCTCCTCGTTTAGTGGGGCGTCGTTCTTTGGTGAGAGGCAACCACTTCCTAGGATGGCACCTACGCTCAGTTCCGGCCATGGGATATCCTCGTGGGGCCACAGCTTCTTGGCTAGGTCCCATGCGATTCTCACCGCGTTTGTTTCACAGGCTATGAGGATGTGTTCCATCGTTTCCGTTGTTTCGCAGGTGGCGCAGGTGCCTCTTGGTTCGTATCCCGGGATGCGAAACCATACCTCGCCAATCATTTGGGTAGCGTGCATCGCTTTGAATAGGAATTGCTGGACTCGTACTCGGATGGTGCGTTTCCTTATACTTTTCCATAGCGTTTCGTCTGTTTCGCAGTTTCCTGTGTACAGTCTTACCGCTTCCCTCGTTATGTCTAGGTTCCTGTTCGTGGATGGGCGGTTGGGGGCCGTTCGTCTTTCGCGAATGCCTCTGTACGCTATCGCTTGTGTTAGCGTTATAAGTTTAGCTCCCTGCAGGTCGAATTCTATCGGGATGTCCAGGGTGAGCTCGTCCGCCCGGGCCTTGTCTGCTCCTTCTTTTGCTAACTTGTCGCTCTCCTCATTCCCTTCGTTGCCTCTGTGGCCTTTTACCCATTGGAAGGAGGAGGGGGCAGTTCTTGTTTTTAGTAGGTATGCCGCGCGTTTAAACATGTCCGCGTTCTTTATTCCTATCCAGCCTCTGTCCTCCCATTTCCCTAGGTGTTTGGTGAGTCCCTCGATCACGTATTTGGAGTCCGTTATTATCGTTAGGTGGCAGTAGTTCGGCAGCGATCTCGTGGCTGCGACTACTGCTGCTAGCTCACCTATCTGGTTCGACTGGCCGGGGCCTGGGACTCTCAGGGCTTGGTTTTGGGGGTGGTTGTCGCTTATCCATATTCCACTACCGCATCTCGCGTCCATCTTTCCGTTCCTCATGCACGCTCCATCCGTGTATACTTCCATTTTTATGTGGTCGAGGTTTCTTCCTCTAGTTAGTTGGCGTCTCGCCGGTATCATCGTGAGTCTATTCGGGTCTGTGAATATTCTGAAGCACTCTTCTATGCCTTCTTTGCAGGTGATAGTTGGGTCGAAGAGGATTTCGCCCTCTGTTTCGTGAGCCTTCCTGTTCTTTTCCTTACGGTTTGGTGTGAGGGATAGGTCGTCATGGCGTTCAGGTGCGTTCGGGTCGTATTTTGGGGATATATCGCTGATTCGTAGTGCAGCTTCGGTGGCACACACGTGGGGGTTCCTACATCCCAGCAGTCTGTCTCGTGCGCAATCCGCGCATACACAAATTTGGGACGGTATGTGGTTAGTTGTTCGGCCTTGCTGTCTTAGTTTTCTTGCGAGTTTGATTAGGTCCGCAACTGTCTTAATCGCGTGGCATTTTAGTAGGCACCTTGAGGCTACATTCGTCATTGGGCGGGGTGCTGCCCCTGGGTGGTACCAAGCCGGGAGTTTCGCTCGTAGGGCTGGGGATAGTCTTATTGCAGCTAGGTTCATTTTGTACTTTTTCGCCGTTTTGAGCATTCTTATTATGTCCTTGCCCAGGGTTGCTGCTCGCGCGCCTTGGGTGGGCGGTTCCCATGTTTGAATGAAGGCGTTTGCCCTCGCGATCGCGGACGTGCCGGGGGGGGCAGCTGCGTTTATTAGTATGTCCGTAACCTTCACCCATAGCGGTCTAGACGGCGATAGGTTTAGGTATGCCTTTAGCCACATTATTTCTATCGCGTCATTTCTCGCTTTGATGTCTAGTAGGTTCAGGCCTCCCTCGCTTAGTGGTCTTTGGAGGGTTTCTAGGGCTATTCTCGGGGACACGCCGCCTTCCCAGATGAAGTCTCTTATCATAGTGGTTATGGCTTCCTCAATGTGCTTGGGCATTCCTTGTGCCATCGTCAGGAACTGGGTGTGGCCTCCGATTATCGCTTGTACGATGAGCCTTTTTCCGTATATTGTCGGGTGGGTTCTTCCCCATAGCTCTAGCTTTTTTCTCATGTTGTCCAGGGTTATTTCCCAGGGCGTTAAGTCCGTCGCGTTGTTGCCTACCCAGGCTCCAAGGGATCGTACTGCCTCGCCGTCTTTCGCGATGTGGATGCGCGCGTCGAGCGTCCTTTCATCTCTCGGGTTTATCTTTCTCGTGGTTATTACCTCAAGCCTGTGTGCTTCGCTACCGATCGGTATTATTTCGGTTTTTTCTATGTTAAACTTTGCCCCTGATGCTTCGCACCACGTTGTTAGGACGGGTTCGACTTGGTCGAAACGGTCTTCCTTGCTTAGGTAGAGGAGGGTGTCGTCCGCGAATAGGTTTATTATCAGCTTTTCTTCTGCTCCCGGGATGATTAGCCCTTTTAGGTCGTCGCAGTTCCTCATTTTACAAGCCAGTGGTTCGATGGCTATGTTAAAGAGTAGGCAGGACAGAGGGTCCCCTTGGCGTACCCCTCTTGTGACTTTGAAAGGCTCGCTCATGACACCGTTTATGGCTACTTGGGTGTGTGCATTTTCGTATAGGGATTGGACTGTCGCGGTGAATTTTTCCGGGATGTTTATGTTTTTCATGGCTTTCCATAGGTATTTATGGCGTATCTTGTCGTACGCTTTCTCTTGGTCTAGGGCTATAATTGCGCCATCTTCCTCCATTACTTCTGCATAGTTTATGATAGCTTTGGTGAGCCTTATATTGTTAAATATTGATCTTTTGGGTATAAACCCGGTCTGGTCTGGGTGGATGATTTTGTGGATCGGCTTAACTAACTGTAGGGCCATGAGTTTTGTAAGCAGTTTGTAATCCGTATTTAGAAGGGTTATCGGCCTATAGTTGCCGATGTCTGTTCGGTCTTTCTTTTTGTATATCGGGCACATCCATCCGTGTGCAAAGTCTGTCCTGGCGTCCACGCCGTGTTTCTGGATGTCCTCGAAGAGTTCCGCAAGTACCCCGATGATGTCGAACCCTCCTTTCCCGGTTCTAGTTGCTTCGTCATGTCGGGACTTTAGCTCTTTCCAGAGCTCGTATGGGCACCCATCGAGGCCTGTCGCGGTGCCATTTTTGGACAGTCGGAGTGCCTCTCCAACCTGAGTATAGGACGGGGACCAGTCCGCGTTCAGCACTTCTTCGTTGGTCAAGCGTTGGTTTTCCGGGACTTCACCTAGGGCCTCTTCGACTTTCCTGGTGTATTCCGGGTCCTCATCTTGCAGGACGATGTCTTTTTCCTGGAGGTTTTCGTGGAAGTCCCTTGATAGTTTGGCCATTCGCCTAGTGTCGCGTTCATATTTCACGGGGCTGGAGTCGGGGACCTTTAGGTGGTAGATAAGGTCTCTCGGTTTCCTGTCTTTGTTCATTGCTGACCATATCCCTCCCAGTACTTCTCCGTGGTTCGATATGATCGCCCTCGTGTGGTTTTGCTTGTCTCGCATTTGGATTCGTTCTAGGTGTTCCAGTTCATTGGCTAGGTACGCTTCGTTTGTTCTTAGCCCTTCGTCGTCGTCCAGCTCTGGGTTGTTTGCTAGGCTCTTCCTGTCTCCCTCCAAGGCTTTTATTCTTTTCGTGAGTTTCCTCCGTGACTCTTTACAGTGCTTCCTCGCTATTTTGTTTGTGTCGTGTTTGAAGGCTTGCCAGAGTGTTTGAGGGTTTTCGGTTTCGCGTGGTACGTTTTCCATTGCTAGTTTGTTGAGTTCTGATTGCAGGGTTTTCCCTCTCTCTATTATCGGGTCTGTTAGGTCTTCGTTTTTGATTTCGGAGGTTTGGATTGTCGCCCGTCCCATGCCAATGTACGGGGCGTGTGTCGGGGCGTATCTCAGCGATACCATCCAGTGGTCCGTTGGTACTGGCGTTTGGTGTGTTTCCCATTCGAAGGTTGTCTTCGCCGCCTCACATGAGGTATAGATCCTATCTATTCTGGATTTAATTTGTTGACCGTTGTTCGTTGCTTGGTAGGTGAAGGATCGCTCATGTGGGAAGGCATGGCGCCATGCGTCTTGGAGGTCGAGACATTGCCTTAGGTTTCGGAGGGCTGCTATCGCCGCGATGTTGTCATGGTGCGGGGGCGCTCTGTCTATTGGGTCCTCGGTTAGGTTGAAATCGCCCAGCATGAAGTCTGGGCATCTTAGTCCTTTGGACCGTCTCTTCTGGTCTATGCTTTCCCAGAAGGCTTGGTGTTCGTTTTTATTGTTGGGTGCATATATATTCATTAGGACAATCTCATCATTACCGTGCCATTTGAATTTAATAGCTAGTGCCCTCCCTTCCACCAAGGTGACCGATGTCAGGTCCGTCGGGGCGATAAGGGACCTGTTTAGCACGAAGGCGACTCCTGCTGATGTGCGGGGGTTGTTTTCTATTTGGGAGCTAATTACGGTCAGTCTCTTCCCGAAGCACTCGTGGACCGAGTGTAGAAGGGCGTTGTCGAGGTGGGTTTCTTGCAGCGCTAGGATCGCTATTTGTTTTTGTTCATGGTTTGGTATACGGCCGACCATTTCTCTATCCCCGACATGTTCTTTGCTGGCGCTGCGTATCCATTCATGTTTAGTGACGCGATTTTAATGTTCGCTTTTAAGGTTTGGTTTTTTGGTTTGTGATGTATATTATAGTCATCCCCTTGTATGGGGGGGTACCGGTGGGTACCGAGGGGCGCACCGTAGGTGCGGGACTCATGGGCATTCCTCTGGCTAGGAGGGCGGGGCACAGCCTGGGGTGGGGGGGGAACAAGTAGCATTTGGAGATCGTAGGGGGCATTCCTCGGTATATATACATTATGAGGCGCTTGTCATTTATATACATTTTCCTGGAGCTGTGCCAGTTTTGTGTTTACGCGAGATATATTTCTACTATTTTTTAGTTACGAGGTGGGAATTTCGAGGGCTGGGGGCGTTGGGTCGGGTTGAAAAAACTACCGTTCCTTCGCTTGGGGAGTTCCCCGCCTGAGTCTCTGTCGGGGCCGTTCCAGTCTGTTACGCTTGGGAAGGGGCAGAGTCCTCGTGGGTGGTCAGCTCCGTGGCAGCATGTGCAAACGTATGGGGTGTGCTGCGGGGTGCCATGTCCCTGCATCTCGGACTCGTATGTCTGGTCGACTAGGAAGGACCTCAGTCTCCTCCAGATCTCGTCGTGGGATATCTGGCTGCTGTCCGCGTAGACGTTGAAGCGTGGGTTCAGGGTGTTACCCGCTTCTTTGATGTCGAGCCTAGCTATGTTCAGCGTGTAGAGGAAGTGGTCTATCTCACGGGCGACGCTCTCTCTCTCGTCCTCCGGTACGGCGTTCGTTAGTGACGCGGCGAAGTTCCTTGTTTTGTCGCAGTTCCAGACTTCTTTGATGACAGGGAAAACGTCTCGCGTTGTAGTGGTGATGAAGCCCTTGAGGGTGAATAGGAAGGTCGGGCACGTTGGGGCGAAGGGGGTGACGCGGAAGGTGATGGTGCGCGAGGACCAGACTCTGCGTTGGAGGAGGAAGTCCGCCTGTTCGGCAGTGATGTTGTAGACTAGGAAGGAGGCTGAGTTCGGGAGACGGATAGCCTTTCTTATCATTTTCTTCTTCCTTGGGGCCGCTACGCTGGCCTCTTGTGCGTTCGTTATTTCAGCGACTGCAGTTAGTATCCTGGCACGGGTGAAGTCATGGGTGTCAACGTCCCTGGCTTCCGTGTCGAAGGGGATCGCTATCAGTTTCGCCCCAGGGTGGTTTTCCCATTCTTCTACGAGCTTGCGGTCGATGTTGTCGAAGGGGGCGGTGGGGTGAGCATCCTGGACCATGGGCATCGGTCCGGGCGTGTACTTGTCCAAGGCTTTCCTCGTGGGTTTCCTGCCTGGCTGGTTCGAGTTGTCGTTTTCTACCTCTTCGAGCCGAGCGGACATCGTTGACAGTTTGAGGATGGGGGTGGATGCATTGGCATTCAGGTGTAGTCCCAGCGCGTTCTGGGAGGGGGGGGCGGGTGGACCGAATTGAGGTGGGAGGAAGGCAGGGGCCATCTCCACATCCTGCGCGTCAAACGACGGTTGAGGGGTATTCACGGTGGTCCTCGGGTACATCGTCGGGGAGATAGGAGGGGAGGGCGTTCTCTCGTTCAGGTGGGGGGGGTAGCGTCATGGGTGGGGGGGTCCCACCCGGGTCTGACTGAGGGTAGGGTGCCACGAGTCCAGTCTGAGTCATAGGGGGTGTGTTCAGGATCATGGGGATTACCGGCGTCATCGGGGTGGATGGCGGTGGGGGGGGAAGGGGAGACCCTCCGTCCCCGGCCTCCGTCTCTGGTGCCGCTTCTGGACCGTCTGACTGGGGGAAGGGAGTTGCTAGGTCGGGCTGGGTCATGGGAGGGGTGTTCATGATTGTTGGGACTACTGGAGTCACCGTATCGATTGGCGGAGGTGGTGGTGGGGGGGGCATTCCGTTCTCGGCCTCCGGCATTGCCCTGGGTCCATCCCCTTGGAGGGCGGATTCTATCCGTGGTGTTTAGATGTGCTTTTGGGGTGGGTATGTGGTCTCGCTTACTGTTTTTCTTCTCCTTCTTTTTCTTCTCTTTGCGGGCCTCCACTGCTCCCGCAGCGGGTCCGTTGGAGATGGCTACGCGCGCGGCGGTAGTAGATTTCTCTCTAGCCATCGGCTCCATGTTGGGCTCCAGGGTGGTGCGTTCCGAGGTGGGGTTTTGGTTGGGTGTCAGGGTCATTGGGAGGGAGAGCGAGGTGGGGAATCTACGTACGCTTGGGGTCTTTTTAAGCAAGTTTTTTAGGCCCTCGTTTTCGGTGTTCCTTCTTTTTAGGGGGGGGATGGCCTCCTTACCTGTCGGAGGCTTGTTGCGGGCTAGGTCGGTGGCGTCGGTCTGGTATTATCCCAGGCGTCAATTCTCTCTCCCTGTCGGGTGGATGCTGGCTACCTCTGGGTGCGTCGGGGAGTGGCACGCGTGGGGTGGTGGGCTAGCCTCATAGTGTGCGGGCTGTCTATTTAATACTGCGGGTTCCCTCGCGAGGGATTGTGGTGGGGTCTGGGTGGGCAGGTCAGCGACAGTCTCCTTTTTTATTTTCTGGTTTTTTCCCTCTTTTTTCTTTTTTTTTCCCCGGGGGGGCCGCGTACCTTTGGGCGCCCCTGGGGGGCGCATTGGGGCCGGCTACGCTTGGTGCTCGGTTCTTATCCTTTCGCCTAGATATCCTTAGTCTTAGTCCTTGTGGGTCGGAGGGAGACAGGGGGGAGAGGTGTCATTCTAGCCGCCGGCGAGAGGTTGACTTTGTTTGGTGGTTGGGTCATGTTTTCTTACTTGGGGGTTTTTCCCTCCCCCCCTTCGGATGTTTCGCGCTCAGCTTTAGTACTAGGCAGATTTTTGGGGGGGATGGGGATCGACTTACCGGGTTGATGCGTGGCTTAGTTGTCTTAGAGGCGGAGTGGATGTAGGTGGGTCGTTTACTCTCGCAGTCTAGTTCCGTGTACAAGACGGTCAAAGGTTCGTTCTATTCGTTATGTGGGACTGGTCGTCTTTGTATTTAGTGCATCATGCATCATGCGTCACGGCGTGTGGGCCACTTGTAAGTGAGGGAGGAGGCTGTTACCAGACGTTCCATCCCATCCTTGCCCCCCGGCATGCCGTGGGAAACCGCACCATGGTGGTGGTAGCGGTACAAGGAGCCCCTGAGAATGGTTTGTTGGGGTTGATGCACGGTGCTCAACTTGCGAAAAACATTACGTAATACATCACGTGACATGTTAGGGGTGGGGTTGGGCCAGTTGAGCGTACACGATCCGAGTCGCGGTGCTCGAGTGCAGCAATGACGTCATCTTCGTCGTCAGGAAGGTGAAGGTGATGGCTAATGGCAACAGGAAACACTGGCTAGCAACTGAGAATCTTCCTGGCAAAGATGCAGATCGAGATAGCGTGGTGATGTCGGTCGTGTGCCACACACTGGCAACTCGCACCACGTGAACACGGCACGCTCTTCTCGCTTGGGTTCGCTACTGTAGACTGTAGTATTCAATTCTGACTGCTCGCACTCATTGAGAAACAACTCAGGAGGTGAAACTGCTTGTCAATGGAAAGTTTAGGCGAATGGCCACATCACTGGCAAGCCCGCGACCTAAGGGCGAGACGTTCTTGGTTCCTCTGATTCAGTGCCATCACGCAATTCGCGCCGCGACTCCCGTACACAGGCTGGCACCTGCTGAACACTTGGGCGTGGGATAAATTATGTGGCTCTGTCATTGTTAGCAACCACCCATACTACTCGGGCGGGTCTCTGAGTTCGCGTATCATCCATCATCCCATATGAAGCTCTATTTCATGAGGGCTGGGCCCGGAGCATTTATAAAATAACTGAAGGGGCAAACAACACGAGATTTTCTCCTAACTCCGATAGAACTCGTCTTCCGTGTCGACGACGGTTACCGGGAAACCGTCGAGCTGGCGTATAGCGAGGAACCGCTCAATGGATTCCACTGGCTTGTCGCCGGCCTCGTTATCCATCTCGTCTAACCATATCAGGTGGAGCTCAGGAAACACATTGGTGACCATCTCCTGAGTTGTCGGGGTCGTCGAGCGCAGAAACAATATACGCTGCAATCCCTCCAGACAAATGCAACTTTTTCACAGCAGAAAATAGGCTGAAGAATGGCAGCCAGTCGGTGATGTACATGATTTCTGTCGAATCTACATTGTCACCGTGGGCGTCTAGATGATCCATATGGGAGAAAATAGGGATAAGTGGGCCAAGAACTTGGACAACGCACGGAACTTGCGCATATAACGATTCGTCTGAGACCCCCAGAGTAAGATGCACTTGACGACGTTTCCCTTGCGGACAACTTGAATCGAATTCCACGTGGACAATGTCACAGTGAAAGGTTACTCGCGTGCGGGTGAACTGATCGAGCTTGAGGTGTTCTGTGCGATCGAGGAAGCGAGTCAGTTGGGTGGCTTGGATCTCGTGCGCCAAGTATTCTATTCTGAAGTCGTCGACTCGAGGTGTATCAATTTGGGCCAAGAAGCCCTCCAAGTACTCGCTATAACCTTGGTAGTGAAACGCAGTAAGAGCAGGAAGGGTGATTCGCATTGGGGATCCGGGCGACTCCGTTGATCAGAGGTAGAGGGAGAGAATTTGTCTTTGTTGCTTTGTTGAATGTAATGGAAAGGGTTCTGAGCCTGGTTATCACGGCCAGACCTCCGACCATAGCCTCCGGTGACATGTAACTATTCTTGCACATATCCTCGACTTTGAGAGTAATGAGATTGCGAGCTGACAAAAGGAATGTTGGCAATTGTGGGAAGGAGACGCGTCCCAAGCGCAAATATTGTAGACTTAGGGCAGATCCGCCCAGAAATCTCTCTGGAATGACCAGTGCACCCCTTCTATCCCATGTATTGGTAAGGTCCAGATGTGTCAGCATAGGAAATGACTTTCGCATCACAGCGGCCACTTTTCTCAACAGTGGGCCCTGTCCACGAATATCAATACTGTGTACACGACTGGCGCGCCGAAGTGCATAAACCAGACTATCTTCATCGTCAGAAGTGAGGCGGGAGATAGAGAGGGAGTAGTCAATGGCGAGAGGCAAGGTAACTGGCCAGGATTCCCCAGGAACCTAGATTCTGCCTGACAGGTGTTCCGTATGAGCAGCTAAGGTGCAAATCAAGACGGCATGGTGATTCAAATGTGATTCTTCGCCATCTCTGGCAGATGTGTACTAGCATTTGCCATTTCATTGGGCTTTGTAAAACATCGATTTCACGCATGGTAGTGGGGTCGCGTAAATAGAAGTCAAATATTTCCAGGAGTACGTCGATTGTCACCCCATATCTGTAATTCTTGGCTGTCCGCGCAACTCAGCACTCGTCGCGCGCGCCAATCTAGAACACGAACACGTACATAGAACCCTTCCCATATTCAAGAACCTTTCAGGGCCACCCGTCGATATCCAAGCCACTCCAGAGGACAAACCGGGGGAGACGACGTTATTGTTCCACAGGGGGAGTGTCATCATCGTCGCCTGCGCAAAACCGAGAGCCCACGCAGATACGGGGTTGTGGTTGAGAAGGCGAACGCATATGCTCGCAGCGTCGCGCTCTACCCCTTCTCGTAATAACTTGATCCTTGGGTCGAGAACGTCATCGAACAATGAGAACACCGAGTAGCTATTGACGGAGAGGCATTGAAGGACATCATTGAGCTCTGGGCGCATCGTTGAGTAGATTAAAGGAGTAAAGCATTCAGGGCCCGGGGTTCGCCTGCACCACCAATTTCTAAGAATGAGACTCCCAAAATAATTGATTAATTTTCTAAAAACATATAACCGAAAAGAAAACGTGGCAAAAGACCTCTCTCTCTTGCAGTATTTCGTCGACGGAGTCTCCGACTGCGCGACTGCGGTAGGATTAGGGGCGTTGTATCGTACACTACCAGTACGGGTCATTCTCGGATTCAATACCTTCGGAACCGGTCCTTTCCTTGCCAACGATGGTGAGGGTGCGACCACAGCCCCGGAAAATTGCGAAAATCTTCTTGATGGTCCACGCGAGCTGGTCTTCCAAGTAGAGCAAGTCAAGGGCTGGTAACACGTGGGCAGTAATCTCCACGGTCATGCCTCTAAATGCATGAGCAACGCTATCCGCGAATTCCCCAGATACGCGCAGTAGCTGCACAGCGGTAAACGGGCGTAAAAGTTCCAGCCATTCGATGTCGTCCATATGTTCTACAAACCCCCAATCTGATTTGATATCCAGACGGACCACATCTAAGAGCATGGCCGAAGTTTGGCTAAGCACCTGCGTCATGTGCCGAACGCCCTCGTCTATCCCTTCGCATGACGAGATGTGAATCGCGATAGCAAACTCCTGTGGACCAACTTCACGAAAAAGATGGAGGGAGATCATCTCTCTACCGTGAATTTCCGCACGCCTCAACCGAGATTTCCTAAGACCTGAGCGATTGATGAACCCGGGAAGTTGGGGAACTCGAAAGTCAAGCCTATCGGTGTACGTTATGTCTATCGAGTCGAGTCGAGGGGTGTCGATTCGCGCCACGAAGTCCTCCAAATATGCGCATTTACCTTCAAATGAGAAGGAAGTGAGAGCGGGAAGAACGACCCGTGTCTCGGGAAATAGATTTATCCGATCGGCACGTAAAGCCCGCGATTGGAATGCAATGGAGAGAGAGCCCAGCTTGGGCAACACTACCAGACATGCGACTAAGGCCGCGGGTGAAATGTATCCAGTCAGGGGTATGTTGACGAGCTCAAGTTTGACGAGGTTGCTTGCAGAGGAAAGAAGGTTCGATAATGTAGGAATGGGAACCTTGTTGAGCCGGATTTCTCGTAAACACGGGGCGGATCCACCCATGAATATACCGGGAAGGATGGGTAAATACCTATCATCGGAAAGAATCGAAAGATGAGTCAGCGTCGGAAATGGCTCTTTTATTGCAGTGGTCATCTTTCTCCAGAGCGAGCTCGCTACTGTAAGCTTGAGCTGGCGTACACGGTCGGGGTGCTCCAGTGCAGCAACGACTCTGTCTCCGCCGTTAGGAGCAAAGTCCTGCCAGAAAATATAGTCGATGACGATGGGAAAAGCAGGCCAGCAACCCAAGTCCTTCCTGACAGATATTCCATGTGTGCAGAGAAGTTGGAGATCGAGGCGAAGTGGTGATTCAAAAATGATTTGTCGCCATCTCTGGCATACATGCGCCAGTCTGTGCCACTTCCAAACGGGGACTTGAACACTGGTTCCGAGACGTCTGATGTGGTCAAATACTTCAAGCAAGACATTGTCTGTGAGCGTGTCAATCGTCGTTGCATGGCTGTGACTCTCGCCTTTCTTACACAAGTCAGTACCATCCGAACGAGAATTCAAACTCAGGCGCACATTGGGCCCATTTCTCCACCCGTTTCTTTTGGTGGTCAGGAGTGAGCTTCCTAGTGTCGGGGTTTTGGGAGGCACGCGTCCACGTTGGGAGGGACGAATGGGGAGAATCGCTTTGCAGGGTGTGTGGGCGACCGCTGACGGGGATTAGTAGCGAGTGCTCATTCAGTTTGTCAAATAGACTCCTGCGAGAGCTCATTGATCGAGCGGGTTAAAGGTCGCCCCTATAATAGAGGCTGCTCTATAAGTTGTGGCCACGTGACCGTCGTTGAACACACTGAGATACCTCCGAGTCGTTCGTTCGTCGTTGTCACCATCACCGCTCTTCTAGCTCTCTGGCGGTGACGTGGCCTCATATCACAAAATATATTCCGCATTAACGACCACATCGGCATCGCGATCGCACGCCCGACGCCCGACGCGCGGCGTCCTCGGGCCAGGTCCGAGGAAGTGTACAGGCGCGAGCGCCGTCTCGCCACTGCATCTTTCCCTCTTTATCATCAACCCTTAGAACAGCCAGCAAGCTACGGGGCCTAAAGTGGTGGTCGAAGCGCGAAGCATTAGTTAGTGGTTGTGTTTCATACGGTGGTGTAGCCGGTAACGGGTGATAGTGGATTATACGATGTCGGAACGATGCAGTAACCCTCTCCCCCACCTATCATACAATATATACTAACCTCACTGCACACGTCTTCGGATTTTCGAAGAAGTTGCGCCAGATCTCTCCTGTTGTTGTGGTAACAGCAAGGGAGGTGCCCGCCCATCAGCGGGACCTTGTCATAGACTGTGCTCATGTCAAGTCTCGATGAAGACAACGAATGCAGTACCGAGGTGCGTGCTGAGAGGTACCACAACACACGCCTTGACAGAAAAGAAAAGACATTTCAACTCTGCCTATTCACAAGGTCAAGATTTGGGCATAACTTTACCTTGCGCAATCTGCAGTGCACTTAGGACGGCGTATGATGCCAATCCACTGAGAATTAAGGACTTGAGACGGCGAAGTCAATGAGAAAGCAAAACCGACATGAAAAAACCGACATGAAAGATAAGTCCGGGTGGCTCGGTGTAAGCCTCGGGCCTTGGGGCATTCATCCGCTCCACTACTCCGAACCCGAACTTTCAAGTTGCGAGTTGTGCAATGACCCTTGCATACTCGCTGAGAATTCAGGTGTGCGTGTGCGTACAATTTGTCCCTGCTGTTATTAGCAGACGCCCATGAGACCACTGCGACCAAATCGCCATATGAGGGCCACGACCTTCGCCCAAACAAGGAGACACATGCTGGGCCTTTTCCCTGACTCCTATGGTCGGCGTAACGCGATCCAAGACCTCTGGTTTCTAGATCGACAAAGGGCGCCCATAGAGAAGAGCCATTCGAATTTTCAGTCTTTTGCGTGCCGCCGGCGAAGCTGAAGGTGCCAGGGACAAATTATTCTATCGAGCGGCAGGCGTAGATAGGGGCGAACTGGAGAGCCAGATCGTCATCCATCCCCAACAACCCCGCTCCCATCCGTTCGTTCTTTCCATAGCGCAGCCTGCCACTCAAATATTGTCACAGGCCTGGGGGTGAGGGGTCCTAGCAACTGGGCCTAAAGCTGAGTAAGGGCCCGACCGCAGAAGTGGTGGTATGTATGGAACAAATTGGAAGGGCATCCCCAACGGTGCGTGTTTGGGTTCAGCTTTCTCAATGCTTCTACTTGATGGCCCGGCTGTGGACAGGGTTGTAGCCTACCACTGATCTTCGAGCAACAAGCAACTTAACAACGACAGACAAGCGCAGGCGGACAACACTGTGAATGCGACTCTGTTCCGACTCGCATGGCCCCCTCTCTTCGGTGTCAGATATCGTTTTGCGTGTCTGAGAACTCACACGCGGAATGGAATTGCGCCTGACAACCCGCGTTCTGAACCAAATGAAAAGGTTCAGTCGGAGCATCGCATGTTTCTCATGGACAACTGCTCCCTTCGGGGATGCATACGAAAAAATTGGAACGATACAGAGAAGATTAGCATGGCCCCTGCACAAGGATGACACGCTGTTTCAGAGTGGTAGACCTATGGGTCTCAATATTTATTTATCCATTTTTTTTGGTTCATCGCAGGCTCCTCACACTTTATGAGTTCCGTGTTCCACCGGAGTTGCCATAGCATTCATTTGATTTCCACAGGCAACGTCAAACACTATCCGAGCGATAATGGTCTCCGTATCTCCCTCGAGATGACGATTCTGTAGCCTACTGGAATGTTTGCCGAGGTGAAAGTATATATTTGTCTACATCGGTTATGGGCCTGCGATCAATTCCCGGATGTCCAGGCCCTTCTCAAGCCCACCAGTTCAACGCAAAGATCATGAAACCGGGCCATCTCGCTCTCCCTCCCTTTAAGTTCGATGACAAATAATGAACGGCGGCCAGGTGGGGAAGAGCCGCCCAATCTTGTTCGTCGCTGTGTCCATCGAATTCACGGCTCCGCAACACGTAAAAATCGTACTGTCTTCTCGCCACTAGGTTGGATCACCAAGTCGAACAGGTGCCTTGCCAGGGCTCAGTGATGGCTGGCCTGCGTTCCAAAGCTTTTTTCTTACCATCAAAGTGCGGCATCCTTAGTTTGTTTAATCACACCCCGTACGTCCTCAGATGCGTCCTGCCATGTGTCTCATAACCAGTGCCAATACGTAACAAAGCGATATTCGAGAGGGCCCGCTGGCAGTTGAGAGCAAGGGTACAGTATACGGTCGGCATTCATACGGCATAGGCTTCCTTTTCGTTGAGCTGGACCCACGGGCTCGCTGCTTTGAGTCCTTGCTGAGAAGCATCTCATTAGAGTACTCGCTGTCTCAATTGGCGCGTAGATAGGGTGCCAAGACTTCCTCGAAGGTGAAACACATCGAATCCTGTACGTGGCCCTCTCTCCACCCTTGCTTTTAATACATATTTGTCTGTGTAAGTAGTGATTTGGAATCCGCCACGGGTTTCATGCTCTCTCCACGAGACACTCCAGCAAGACAAACTGTACCTCCATTGGCAAATTTCCTTCGCTCCGCGGAAAAATCGAAACGCAGCGAACTTACCAATGTCGGAGTGCAAAATACTAGGCTCCAGTGTTGGCCAATGCCCGATTCCGATCCCAATAACGACTGGTATCATCCGATTAGCCGATCGGACTTAAGGTAGATACAATAGGTGGGACGTCATCCTAGGTCGTGAAGGACTCCAGAGCCTCGTTTCCGCAGCATGTTGATGGGTCAAATTGATGTATTGGTATGTGATCCTTTGATAGGACATGCCATAATTAGGCACGCTGATTGTTCAGAGTACTGATACGCGGCTGTAGGCCTGTTGTACCATCCATCTGCGTCCATCCTTCTTGCATTGAATCCTCAATTGAATCCGCTTCGAAATTTCCCCACGTGTCTCGATCGGCCCCCGGCTTGCTTTTGTGCACCATTTGTTATCAAGTTGATATTGACCCCGTGCGCGACTGTGCTCAGCCAATGGGCCACGAGTTCGATGATGAAGTATCGAGTTTACGACATCAATGAAAGACTAAGGAGGCTCGGCCATTCCTCATTTTTTACAGATCCGCCACGCTACCCCAAGTGTTATCCTGCCCGGCCGATTAACCACAGACAGACAGCCACTCCATGGAATATACTGCACCCGACGCCCAAAAACAGACAATGGGATCGATAAATCAGGTCAATGGACAGCAGTACACCTGAAGGTCTACCAACCTATGGACGATTGCGTTTGGATAGAAGGGAAACATACAGGGAAAGAATTGACCAAGTTTGTGGCTCGTCTTATAACTCTTGTTGGCCTCTTTGACTGCCCCAAATCACCTCTCCGTGCGTCACAGATGTCATAACACTCGTCTCACTTTTCCTGGTTCCACCGCCTCATCGCAGAGCCTATATTAAGTCAGGCTATGTTCTCCCCTCCTATCTTGTCCCAGACCTTCCTCGTGTTTTCCATTGTAAATGATGAATGACGTTCAGGTAAGGAGGGATTGCCTTTTGTGTGTAAGTACATTCGACCTGACCCATTATTTCCTGTTTCGACCCACAGACCCTTCTCGTTGACGGGTACATATCCCAGACCTTCCGAAGTCGAACGGCTGAGGAGTACTTTCTGAATCTCCTGAAGAGCACTGCCATCCCCCCGCACGCGACCTTATCCTACGCTGGGCGAGAAGGATATTTTTTCCTCCTCAATTCTGTCCCTTGTCATATCCCAGCCCCGCTTTCCAGCCCACCAGGTATTTGGCTACTTGACCTCAGCATCGTGGACAGGGGGACGGTTGTCCCTCAGAGGATGTGGTCTCCGCACAGTGCCCTTGACAGACGACGGCACGTCGAGAAAGCACAGTTGCAGATGCCCATCTTCTTCGAGGGCGAAGACCGAAGGCTTGGCATTTCTCTTACAGCGTCCACCGGCGGTCGGCGCCATAGTATCCGAGACGCAAATCATCTAGCTCCGCTTGGCCAAAAGTCGAGCACTTACATCCGTATTGCTGTCAGTGGGCCATAATTGGTGTGTGTTCACTCGCTAAATAGTTCACGGGGAATATTAGTGGCCCGGCTACAAGGAATTCAACCGCCAGGTTCCGACACGTGAACCTACGAACTTCGCTCGTCAGATTGGGCGAACGGTGGATGCTTTTCTTCAGGTTCGACTTGTTATACCACTGCGAGAAGATAAATAAAAGTGTACTGAAATTTGCTTTCTAGGCTCGCGAATTAGATCCTGAGTGCGTCGACGACCGACACGAACTATGGAGGATCGGGCCAGGTGGTGTTCAGAGCAGCGACATTTTAATTATCGGTGCTGTCCACGTATCTGCGGGAAGTTGGATGCCAATCATGCAGCTCAACCGCTACATTTTTTGATGCTTTGATGCCTAGTTACGACATTATAGGGGCAACAGATGTTGATCCGAGTCGTAATGTAAAGAAGTCCCTCGGTTGCACGCACAACGCCACCACTTCGACTTAATCTCAACGAATTAGTTACTGTCCCGGGTATAATCGGTTTTAAAAAATAAACAAAGAAGTGCTCTGACGAGCCACGAGGCAGCTAAGAATACCAGAATATCTTCTTCCTACAGTACTCCTTCCGAGAAGCTCTCAAGCTGAGTTCAAATTCTAGGTTTACTTTGTTCCTCTATTTTGTTACGACTCATACCGATATCCTCGAGTACTCGCTACTCCGAGACCAAGTCCGAGACAGTACTCAGCCCGAAAATTGGTGGCAGTCTTTACAGTATGTTCTATTAGTACCGGCGGTCTGCAGATGGGACCGTATAAGAGATTACGGTATTATTACGCCTCGCGTATCTTTCTCCTTGTGGGCGTCCGTTATGTGGGGCACCCGCAGTATTGCCTCGAGTTGAGGCGGTCCGAGTCGAGCTGGAAACTCGACGCCAACTCTGGCTCACCGATGCAACTCGGGAGGGGAATTCAGCTGCAGACATGAACTAATGGGAAGCTTTCAATTCTGAAGGTTCCCACGCACCTTTGCCCAGAGGCTTGAAACCAAGAGTAAGCAAGAGGGAGACGAGAAACTAAGGGATGTCCTCTGAGTGCTCACCGTTGGGCCTAACTTCTGAGATAATCACACAACGAAGAGGGAAACAGTGGCCGCTGAGTGCCGTCTATTGGGAACAAGAGGGGGTTTGGAAAATTACAAAAGGATCTGTAGCTATGCCAAGCAAGCCAGTAAGGTAGAGGAAAGAGTAGGTGGCACAGGAGAAGTCAGCGAACTTGGCGGGGAAAACAAGTCAAGGCAAAACAAACATAATGAGGTACTGTACTTAGATAGGAAGGGCCTAGGAGCCATTCGCGAGGCAGTGTCCAGGACGAGATCTGGTGAGAAATGAGCAACAGAGAGGTGTGTGTGAGAGGCAAGAGAGATGGGAGATGAGCGAGGATCGACGGGAGGCAGCAATGGGAGCGGAGTACAAACCCGAAATGGCAGCTGGGTCACGTGAAGTATTCCGATGACCAATTGCAAATGAGACGGTAATATCGAACACATTTTCAAAACGATCGAGAACGCGTGAGTAAGACGCTCGGGGAGCAGTACAGTAAGATACCGAAGCACAAGGACACGTCGCGCTTGCCTCTGATTCGAATCTGTGCAAGAACATTTGGGAGAATGAACTCATCGTAGTCATACACACTGGCATACATCATAGACATCACAACTGCCTTAAGCAGTTTTCGGAGCCTGTAATCAAAGGGCAATAAAATGCGCGAGAACAATCGAAGCCGGAAACGTACATGCCCCAAAGGGGTCCAAAAATTGGGCTGAGATAAGCCCGAGGCCGAGCGTGGTACGCGCGGACACTGCGCGGACGCTACCGCCGCTCGGACCTCCGGTGGAACTGTTGAAGCGTGTTGAAGCTGAATTTAGGGCGCTGACAGATTATGCATGGTCCGCCCTTGGGTCCGCCCGCGACTTCTGGTCTTGCTTCTAGACTTCTAGTACTGTAATCGTTGTGTAGGTTCAGTTGAGGTCAAAAGTGTATCTTGAAGTGTATGATATATTGCGGTTACAGTATCCAAGACAGTATCACGTTGTCATCACGCCGTTGTCCTACTGTAAATTGGCACCTCTTGGTGACTGAGTACTGTACAGAACTTGAAGCACTACGCGTTTCACGGGGGTTTTATACGGGTTCTTTAATGACACTGAAGCGCCGAAGGCCTGAGAAAATATGCCTCACGGCTCCTGCCTGTTTCGACCAACAAACACGCCCTCTGCAGTCCCCGGCAACCTCCCATGTCTTTCATATCCGTAGAACCCCAGTCTAGAGTGTTTCTAGAGAGTCATTCGAACAGTCTACTCACCAAATTCGATATACAACTCGAAATTATCGCAGATCGTTATTTGGCTTTCTTCCAAGAAAGGTCCGTCATTGTCATCCGAGTCTTATGCACTGCACTGACCGCTCAATTTTCAGGCGAAGAATTGAGGTATCCTAGTCAGTTGTAGTCCGAAATTTGAACCTGCCACGCATCTGGACTGACTTCTTTCTCCTCAAGTATCAGTTCTTTACGAAAACTCCATCGTGAGGCAACAGTCGTTGATACCCCATTCGACGCACATGCCGAACCAACCACGACGAGAGCAGCATGGGAAAAAGTAAGAGACAGTTTGGAAAGGGGTACGTGTTTGTACATTCTAAGCTGCGGCTTGGGGCCCACAACCGGTGCAGAAGCCAACACCCAGCAGGCTTTCGTAGATGTTTTGGATAACGACGTCATCAGGCCCCTCGCAGTGTTGAAGGCAAGCCAGGAACTCTTGTTTGGGCTGTTGGACTGTTCTAATAATCAGCTATCCGAAAGGAAACTGAAGATCAAACAAGAAAGCGGGTCGAGGAAGGTCTCGAGGAATCTACCGCGAAATATGCCGACCATTCGGAGAACACGATCTTGAAGCTCCAGCAGGCATACTTGAAGAAACGTCACCCCCATCAATACCCTCAGTCAACCAACGTTTCGCATCATTTTCAGGACGGTCCGAACAAAAGGCTCGGAAAGAGGGTCTCAACCATATTTCGTGGTCGACAGGAAGATATAGGGGGGCTTGAGTCATCCAAGTCTGAGGAAGGTACCGCCAATATTATCCACGAATCCCAACTTGGTTTGCTAAATTAGCCCTCTAAATTAGTGTCCGACGATGACTGCAGGAGGGCCGTTGCCTTGCTCAATACGTTGCGATTGAAGAGGGTCGAGAATCTGGGGGACGGATATGATGTGAGTATTGCTCTATGCCAAGATATTGTTCAATGTAACGCCGAAAATGCAGTGTCTCGCCGGACTCGTTTTCACACCAACCGTCAAGAACGTTCTCGTCAGATATACGGACGGCATGACGTCAGTGTTATTAGGCCTTCGTGAGATCTTCGAGACTTTGATACGGTATACAGCACAGCATACACAAAGCATGGCAACCTGGCAATGAGTACTAGCGCAGAAGTCGAGAAAACCTTAGCCAGAACGGATACGTCCGGTCTGAGAGCGTCTTTCGATCACACACTTTCCTTTTCTATCCCTCCGCTCACTCTCTACTGCAACTATCGTCCCAACGCGTATTCGAACTTGATTTTCGGTGTTCCCCTGGCGAACCTTACGACCAATCAAGACTATGTGCCGAAAGTAATTAGAATGTGCATCGAAGAAGTCGAGAAGAGGGGTCTCAATGCTCACAAAATATATTCGGTAAGTAGATCGAGCAAAGTGTTTGGATTCATATTTAGTGTCGCAGGTCGGTTCCATATACGACGCAGATATATTACAGGCTAGTGAGATCCACCCCAAAGTCCCCCCTACCGGCTGACATGAACTCCCATTCAGTTGCGGCGCAGGTTCGAAAGTGAAAAGTCATTTTCGTTCAGGTCTGCAGATAATATCCACTCCGTTGCGATGCTTCTCAAGGTGAGCTATTGCGACAGTTGCCAAGCTGTAAACACGTCAATTTTCGTTTCTGATCCAACATTAAGCTTTACCTATGGGATCTTCCAGAGCCACTGTTTATGCTCTCGTTGGAAGATTGTAGACAATACAGACAGAATAGAGGTGAGCGGTTTTCGTGCTCTCGTACCTTTCATCCACATCCACGTTCTGATGTCGTGTATAGCTAGGTACACCGAAAACGATTGCTCCGTATTGCGGTCAAGGATCCGTGAACTACATCCGGTTCACAGGACATCTCTAGAAGCTGTTTTGCTTCATCTCTTCCGTGTTGCCTCTCATTCAGACAAGAACGCAATGAACGTGAAGGCGCTCGCTGCTCAATTCTGCTATACTGTTTTTCGGGGGAATGCAGTGTTGGAAGGTGGCGTTCATGCGAAGGCACGTTACAATGACCTGTTATGATATTTCAACTGATTGTCTCAAAGAAACTGGTCATGGAGGATCTCATTGAAAACGTGCACATCCTGTTTGACGAGCGCGCTGTTCCTTCGCCTTACGGCTCGTTCTTGAGTCCCGAGTTGCCACGATCCGCTGAGGTGGGCCCTACTACCCGACATCCTCCAAGCCTTGTTGGACAGTTCCCCACGTCTACCCGATCGTCTTTCTCATCACATTCGGAGCCCCCTGTGGAGAGGCGCCTCACATCCTTACTGGGACTTTCGTTGTCACAGTCCCTTAGGGAAGCTATGGAGACAACTACGCAAGAACAGGTCATTCCCGGGGCAAGAGGCACTCAGGCGATCGAGATGTTGGATGGTTCGTCGCCGGAGGCTGCGTCCCTTCCACCCACTTCTACTGCCGAGTGGTGGCTGCCTCATCCGGGTCTACACCAACACCCAGGAACGCCGACGATACCCCCAAGCCGACCCGAGAGTGTGCTATCCAGTACCTCTGACTTTTCCCTTTCTGCTGCGAGTTTGATATCCGGTACTGAATTTCCGTCCTCCCCCGTTGCGAGTTTACTATCAGGTACCACTGATTCTCCCCCTTCCCCTGCTGCGAGTTTGCTGTCTTCAATGGGGACATTCTCCCCGACTATCAGTGAACGGTTCTGACCTTTTGTACGTTGTGTCTCTGGAAGGCCCCGTTTAATCCACACCGCAGGTAGCGAGGATGTGTAGATGTCGGTGCAGCAGACGGAAACACTTTCTCGGTTTCATGGGGAATCGAAGCGCGAGGTGTGAGTCAGTGGTTGTATGCGTACTTATATACTCTACGGATGTGTAGTTGGTAGTGGCATGCCAGTTGCGGTGGGTTATATGACAATGGAACGACGCAGCAATCCTCCCTCCATCTACGAAATCAAAAACGAAACCTCTATGGAAACAGTAGATAGACGATTTAAGCGGTAACCTTAGCCTTTGCTACCGCCTCTCACATTCAATTCCCATGGGCTGCGCAGTGCCAGGAGGACGTGGAGCACGGCCGAGCCTAGAGTAGCGCGACACTGCCGGCTTAATGCGTTGCGGAGACGAGCGATACCGGCACGAAGTAGAGCAGCGTGGAGATACCGAGCACCGCCTGTACTTTCGCATCACAAACACGGGGGCCATGGCGCGTACAGCTGCGCGGTGGCTCAACGCGAAGAGCGGCACCGTTGCGAGATACGTTGTCCGTCGCGAACATATGTCCGTTGCGCAGCCGGTCCTATGTACCATCACGCGCGAAGCATCGGCTTGAGCATCAGTCTGCCATGACGGTGAGCGCAATGGAAAACATGCCCGCGTAGAGCGCGAGTGCAGGTCCCGAGGTGCCCGGCGAGGCGGTACTGCGACACGCGTGGTACTGCATCGTGTCAGGTCGGTACTCTCCGTGATCTGTCCGTGAGTACTAGTGGCCGAACACGCGTCTAATCCGAGTCAAAGACGTACCAATCCTTTCGTCAATGGCTCAACCGTTACTGAAGCAGAAGCGCTGAAGCTGGAGGCCTGAGAAAATATACCACATGGTTCCCTATCATATGATTTCAATTAACAAAGGCCCTCTGCAGTCTCCGGCAACTTCCCATGTCTTTCATATCCGTAGAACCTCAGTCTAGAGTGTTTCTAGAGAGCCACTCGAACAATCTACTCACCCAATTCGACATACAACTCGAAATTATCGCAGATCGCTATTTGGCTTTCTTTCAAGAGAGGTCCGTCATTTTATGTCATCCGAGTCTTATGCACCGCACTACAATAACCGCTCAAATTCCAGGCGAAGAATTGAGGTATCCTAGTCAGTTGTCATCCGACAATTGAACCTGCCACGTATCTGGACTGATTTTTTTCTCCTCAAGTATCAGTTCCTTACGAAAACTCCATCGTGAGGCAATAGTTGTTGATGCCCCATTCGACCCACATGCCGAACCAACCACAACGAGAGCAGCATGGAATAGAGTGAGAGATAGTTTGGAAGAAGGTACGCGTTTTCATATTCCGAACTGCGGCGTGGGGCCCACAGTCATTGCAGAGGCCGACACCCAGCAGGCTTTCGCGGATATTTTGGATAATGACGTGATTAAACCCCTCGCGACGTTGAAGGCAAGCCAAGAATTCTCGTTTTGGCGAGAGCCCCAGTTCTGATAATGGGGTCATCCGAAAGGAAACGGAAGATCGGACAAGAAAGCGGGTTGAGGAAGGTCTTGAGGAATCCGCCGCGAAGTATGCCGACCATGCAGAGAACACGATCTTGAGGCTCCAGCAGACATACCTGAAGAATCATCACCCTCGTCAATATCCCCAGTCAGCCGACGCCTCGCAGGGTTCTCAAGACGTTCCGAACAAAGGATTTGGAAACAGGTTCTTTGGCCTATTTGGTAGTCGGCAGGAAGATTTGGGGGGACGCGAGCCTTCCAAGTCTGAAGCAGGTATACAATATCGTTCAGGGATTCCAAGTTGGTTTGCTGAATTAGCCCTCTGAATAAGCGTCCGACGATGACTGCAGGAGGGCCGTTGCGTTGCTCAATACGTTGCGATTGAAGAGGATCGAGAATCTGGGGGACGGATATGATGTGAGTATTCTATGCTAAGACAAGACATTGTTTGATGTAACACCAAAAACGCAGTGTCTTGAAAAACTCGTTTTTACACCAATCGTTAAGAACGTTCTTGTCAAATATATGGGTGGTCTGACGTCAGTGCTATTAAACCCTCATGGAATCTTCTGGACTTTGACACGGCATGCAGTACGGCATGCAAAAAGCATGGCAACCTGGCAATGAGTACTAGCGCACAAGTCGAGAAGACCTTGGCCGGAACAGATACGTCCGATCTGGGAGCGTCTTTTGGTCACGCCCTTTCCTTTTCTATTCCTCCACTCACTCTCTACTGCAACTATCGCCCTAATGCATATTCGAACATGATTTTCGGTGTCCCCCTTGTGAACCTTACGGCCAATCAAGACAATGTGATTAGGATGTGCATCGAAGAAGTCGAGAAGAGGGGTCTGAATACTCACAAAATATATTCGGTAAGTTGTTCGAACTATGTATATGAATCCATGTTTAGTGTCACAGGTCGGTTCCATACACGACGCAGATGTATTACAGGCCAGTGGGATCCAACCCAATGCCGATTTACCGGCTGACATAAACTCCGAATCAGTTGCGGCGCAGGTTCGAGAGTGAACGTAGTGAACAGTCATTTTCGTTCAGTTCTACAGACAACATACATAATGTTGCGATGCTTCTCAGGGTGAGCCATTGCAGCCATGCAAACACGTCAAATTCCGTCAGTTCGCAAGTCCATTTCTGATCGATCGTCTAGCTCTACCTCCGGGACCTTCCAGAGCCACTATTTATGCCCTCTTTGGAAGATTGTAGACAATACAGTCAGAATAGAGGTAAGGGATATTAGTGCACTCGTACGTTTTGTCCACATCCACGTTCTGATGTCATGTATAGCTAGATATACCGAAAACGATTGCTCCGTGTTGCGATCGAGGATCCGTGAACTACATCCGGTTCACAGGGCGTCCTTAGAAGTTCTTTTGCGTCATCTCTTGCGTGTTGCCTCTCATTCGGACAGTAACGCAATGACCGTGGAGGCGCTTGCTGGTCAATTCTGCTATACTGTTTTTCGGGGGAATGCAGTGTTGGAAGGTGGCGTCCATGCGAAGGCACGTTACAACGACTTGTTGTGATTTTTCCAACTGATTCCCTTAAAGAAACTGATCATGGAGGATCTCATCCAAAATGCACGCACCCTGTTCGACGAATTCCCACCTCAATCCTCTTTCTCCACATCACAGTCGGATTCTGCTGTGGAGGGGCGCCTCACACCCCTACTGGGACTTTCGTTGTCACAGACCCCTAAGGAAGAAGCGGAGACAACTACGCAAGAGCAAGTCATTCCTGGGGCTAGAGGTAGTCAGGCTGTCGAAACATTGTTGGATGGTTCGCCGCCGGAGGCTGCGTCCCTTCCATCCATATCTGCCGCCGAGTGGTGGCTGCCTCATCCGAGGCTATACCAACACCCAGAAGCGCCGACGATACCCCCAAGCCGACCCGAGAGTGTGCTATCCAGTACCTCTGACTTTTCCCTCTGCGCTGCCAGTTCGATATCCGGCGCTGAATTCCCGCCCTCCCCCGCTGCGAGTTTACTATCCGGTACCACTGATTCTCCCCCTTCTCCCTCTGCGACTTTGCTATCTTCAATGTGGATTTCCTCCCCCACTATTAGTGACAGGTTCTGACGACACCTTTGTATCTTGTATCTCTTCACGGGGAATCGAAGCTCGAGAAATTAGTCAGTAGTTGTATATTTTATGAATGCCGAGTCGGCAGTGGCACGCAAGTGAGTGGTGGTAGACTATGACAGTGTTACAACGCATTGAACGCAATAGCCCTTCCCCCATCTACAGTGTCATGTATGAAAAAACGAAGAAAGAGTGGATAGACGATTTACATGGTAACCTTTGTTTTTGCTGCTGCCTCTCGCACCATATTCGCCTGTCGTCACGCTCGCGCACCGGCGCCTGGCCTGCATAATGACAGGAACACGTGGAACACGGCCGAGAGCAGCGCGACGCTACCGGCTTGGTGTGTTGCGGCGAGCGGTACTGGCACGAGATAGAGTAGCGTGGATCTACCGAGCACCACCTGCACGTTCGCCATCAAAAATGCGGCTACCGTGGCACCGCGAGTGAGGGGAGCGCAGCGCGGTTGCGAGATACGTCGTCGTCGCGAGCCCGTGGTGGTCGAACTGCACCGTCGTCGGATTTTCGAAGAGATTGCGCCACGTGCCCTTGGCCCTGTCCGCGGCATCGGCGTAGCTGGGCGGCAGGAACGAGGGAACGGGGGGAAACAGTGGCTACCGGCCGCGCATTTCCTATTCCGAGTTGGTTAAATCTAAGAAATATCTACTCCATACAGGGAGGAAGGTGACATAGGGGGGACGACGCGACGTGAAGGAAATCGAGAAAAAAAACCGAAGCGTGTCGAAATAGAGGCATTCAGGTCGAAGTTCCAGTGGGGAAACATGAGGCACGCAGAAAAGAACAACATACCCAAGGCGATCGAATAATGCCGGCGATGTTGGACAAAGGATGTGAGGCGCGGGGACGCGTGACCTAAGAATGAGCGGTTTTTTTGGGGGTGTTTATTGTGATGCGATGTGACGGAGGGTGAGCGAGTGAGTTAAGAAGCGACAAGAAAGAGAGAGAGTGTGTGTGTGTGTGGATGTATCAGGCAAGAGATCAAGAGAAGGGGAATAGCGAGATCGATGAGAACGAAGTGGGTGCGACGTTGATACGCCTACACTCTCCCCGGCCCCTGAAAACCCTAATATTGCGGTTTCCAGTAATACCCTGACCGCAGAAGTGGTACGGAATAAAGTGGAATGGCGCTTCCAGTTGACAACGCGCCTGTGAGGGGTTGTAACCTACTGCCAATCTTCGAACGACAAGCAATGACAACGACGGACGAGTACAGGAAAATAACACTGTAAACGGCAAAGTCGTCAACGACGGATGACGGCCTTCTAAACAAAGCAATTCAGGAGTTGACAATAGGCGGCGTTTTCGAGTCCAAGAGCAAGGGGCCCGGCCTGTACGGCAGTAAATGGGCGGAGAAGTTCCGGTCATTCAGTGTCGTCTATGCCCGCCAATGGGGTCTTCTGAGCGATCGATGAACCCGAAAGTCTAGGAACCTGACCATCAACTTGAGCAGTTGGATTCGAGTACCTGATGGATATCCGCTCGATCCGGGGGCCGTCACCAGAAAACATCAAAGAGGTGAGAGTGGGATGGACAACACTAGTATACGGGACTCGGAGGCATCAGAGTCCAATCAATAATAAATTAAAAAGTATAATCATTTAAAGGAGCCTGGTCACCGTTTCCAGGCCTAATGGCGATTGTCCTTGTGAAACCGGGGAAATATTGGAAAGATGGTGATAGTAGTAGTTGACTGAGCCAGTGCCAGTGCGGTGGACCGTGGCCGTGTGAGAGTCAGAGTCTTTCCAAAAATGGAAGTGCGCTCACTGCGCTCGACAACCCGCGGCTTGAACAAAATACAGAAGTTCACCTGAGCCATTCCATCGTGTTCGTACAAGATTGCTCCCTTCGGGGATGCATACGAAAAAATTGGAACGATACAGAGAAGATTAGCATGGCCCCTGCACAAGGATGACACGCTGTTTCAGAGTGGTAGACCTACGGGTCTCAATATTTATTTTGGTCATCTCCTCACTCTCACTTTGCAATTCTTGTGCTCTTTTGACATATAAAAAATCCCGATTCCTGCACTCTACTTAGGGTCTGCACGGCGTGGAAATCTTAGTTTCTATAAGCCATGTCATATTAACACCAATGCACTGTCCCATGCAAGGTCCCATGTTAAGCGGACCGCCCCGAACCTCAGGCTAGCCTTGACGCTCTTGGTCCCTCCGAATCGGTGTCATCGTGCCGTGGCCCCTGCATTCACTCTGTCACTCGCTGAGTGCCGAGCATTTCGGTGTAGGACTAATTATGCCATTGTTAGCAACCGCCATGACAAAATATTTATTTCGCGCATCACCGTCTCCTACGTCTCATGAATTGTCCAGGACGGAGGACCCTTTCTATGGACTAAAAGTAGACTAAAGGGGGACAAAACCTTCTCGAACTCATCCGAGTCTTCCGTAGTTACAGGTCGACCAGAGAACTGGCGCAAAGAGAGGAAGCGCTCTGCGGATCCCACTGCGTCGCAGTCCTCGTTATTGACCTCGTCATCAAGTGGAGCTCTGGAAACACATCGGTACTCATCTCCTCCGGGTCGGCGGTGTCCACAAGCGCAGAAGCAATATACCAGTTGTTGCGGCTGGAGTGAAACGAGACACGAGGCTGTGATATAAAATAAAGGTGGACGCAGGAAACGCCTGAAAGGTACATGATCATGAGACGCATGGCTTCATATACGGAGCATACGGAGCATCGACAAGGAAAGTTCTAGTGTGAAGGACGGAAACAGCTTGAGGTGAGTTTCTAAAAAAAAAAAAAAAAAGAAGAGGGCCTTATATAAAGAGATAGCGAGAGAAAGCAAGAAGAGAATGGAACTGCCAGTGACGCGTGACGGCTCATGCACTCATGGCCCGGGTGAGACATAGGAAGCCAGAAGTCGTATTCATTAAGCAACCACTGATAAAGCAGCGGAAACAGTATTATGAGTCTGGAGACGGACCAGTGCAGGTAAACAACGCCACGAGCGCAACACTGTTGGCTCCTCGGTGTCGTATACCATGCCGCCATTCTTGCATGCCCTCGCCGGGCATTCAGCTGTGCATTTCCGCCTATTGTTAACAGACACCCGCTACTTGTGTAGGGCTATGAGTCCACTGCGATCAAATTCGTACGGATGTACATGCTATATTATCGGGCTGGGGCCAATCGATTTGCGTCTCGTCGTCTCCTCTCTCTCCTGAAACCTACAAAGGTAAGCGTAAATTTGCCACATTTCACGTCTTCGTGTTTCCAGGTCGACAACGGTTATATGATGCCCATAAAGCTGGCGCGAAGAGACGAAATGCTCAGGAGATTCTACCTGCATGTCTTTGTCATCAAAAATGAGCATTTGCAGAGATGGCAACACTTTGGTGACCGCCTCCGCAGGGACGTCTTCGAGTGCACGAGCAACCTGGCATGCCAACCTCCCAGATACATGCAGCGTCTCCACAGCCCTGAATAGGTGGAGGAACGCCATCCATTCAGTGGTGTCGATATCGTCTTGCCAACCTGGATGGTCCTCACTGGCATGAATGAGGAGATAATTCAAGTTAGGAAACATAGCGAAGACTTGAACAAGCACGTGGATCGCGTGTGCAACGTGGGTACCCGACCATTCAAATGAGCCGGAAAAGGTAAAAGGGGGTTGAAGGTCAAATTCCTCGTCTTCAAGTCGATCGAGGTCGATTCTGAGTGTTTCACTTCTGAGTTTTACTTGCGCACGCCTAAACCTGAGAGTATCTGTGCGAGCGATGAACAAGGAAAGTTGTGGGAGCTGAAGAGAGTCAAGCCGATCCACGAACGTCCAGAAAGATTTGAGTCGAGGGGTGTCGAGCTGGGCCAGGAAATCCTCCAAGTAGTCGATATCACCCCTCCAGAATTCGAACTTGATAAGAGAAATAAGGGTAGTTCGCGTTGGGGGATCCGGATGCCTTGCCCTTTGGTCGGGGAGAGAATTCGAAAATTGGAATCCAAAGCAAAGAGTCTCGAGCCTGGTCAACACGGCAAGACCTGCAACCATCGCCTCCGGTGAAATGTAACCAGTTGGAGGTATTTCGTCGAGGTGGAGAGAAACGAGGTCACGAGACGACAAAAGGAGCGTGGGCAAATCCGGAAAGGGGATGTGGACCAACTCGACTAGCTGTAAACATGGGGCAGAGCCACCCAAGAATCCAGGAAGGACCGGTGCTGGTACATCCGGCACATCATCATCCACCCTGGCACGAAGCTCAAGATGTGTCAGCACCGGAAATGGCTTCTGCAACGCCGCGACCGCCCTTCCTAACTGCGAGCTCATTAATGAAAGGTCAACGAAGCGTACGCGATCGGGGTGCTTGAGTAGAGCAATGACATAATCTATATATCCATCACCTGGGTCGGGAACTTGATGGCGATTGCTAATGACAATAGGAAATGCTGGCCAGCAACCGAGATTCCTGACATGCGTTTCTCTTGAGCAGTACAGAGACAGGTCAAGGTAGCGTGGTGATGCATATATGATTTGTCGCCATCTTCGGCAGACGTGCACTAGCCTTTGCCATTCCCCCATACATTTAACAAAGTCAATGTAGGGGAGGCGTACACAGAAGGCAAATATTTCTCGAAGGACATCGTCTGGGAGGATGTCGAACGTCGCTGCATGTCTCTGACTCTCTGCTATGGGGCTCAATACTCCACGCCAGTACAGTACCAAACTTGAACATGAACACGTACTATGAGTATGAGCCATTATTATCTTCGATTCCGTGTTCATAGTGAAGCTGATGTGGTTTCAGGGGACGAATTGGGAGAAACGGTGCTCTCGAGCGGTAGGAAGAGTGATTGTCGACTTTCGAGAACAGGGGTAGTGAGTTTGAATGCCGAGGTATTTTCCCACGGAAAATGAGTGGAATTAAAAATGACGTGTAATCTATATATGGATTTATTTCCTACCTTGTCTGCGGTGCTTCCAACTTTTGGCGAACGACGAAATGGCGTGCATGCGAATTCTGCACCACTGGAGACCCCTAATGTAATAGCATTTCCCGAACACACAGTAACGGATGTGTCATGTATCGAGGGCTGTGCTGTGATCCTGAGTCAGCTAGTCGTGGCCTGTGACGCCGGAGGGTCTCTGCTGCACTGCTTGGTTGCCGAGTGAGCGGGTGAGAAGGCTTACCATTGATAACCCGGTGTTCTACCTGGGTTGTGGGTGCATACTTTATTCCAGTGATGTCCGCATGAGGGCGCCGCTACATGCGCATGCAGCCTGCCATTTCAAAGGGTCAGAGGGAAGTTCAAGAAACAAGAGGACGAGAACAAGGACAAACAACGAGATTGGCCTTTCAGTGCTTCGCCCGACTTCCAGGACAATCACGCAAAGCTATGGTGGGCGGCCAAGGTGATCGAATGGTGGACAACTTGAAAGAGTGTGAGTCACGGGGACATGTGGCCGCCTGAGAACGAGCGGGTTGTGACGGATTTTTGGGGGGTATACATGGGTGATGCGATGTGACGGAGGGCGAGCGACAAGGGACGAGAGTGAGTGCAGTAAGAGGTGTGAGAGTGAGAGTGTGTGTGAACGCATGAGGTAAGAGAGACGGGGAATAGCGAGAACACGAAGTGGTGCGACGTTGATACACCTGCACTCCCCCTGGCCTCTGAAAACCCGATTTCGGCAGTTCCTATTAAAAGTTTGACCGCAGAAATGGCACGGAACAAAGTGGAAGGGCAGTATCCCCATCCCTGACTGTGCCGCCCGTCCATTTGTGTCCGACGTTCTCATATACCTTCCAGTTGGCAGCGCGCCTGTTGAGGGTTGCCACTTAGTACCGCCAATCTTTGTCAGTGAGCGACAGGCAATAACATATACAAGCAAATAACACTGTGAACGCGAGGGTAGGATCCGAGTCTTTCAGAAAAGTCGCGTAGTGGTTGTGGGGCGATCAGAGAGTCGGCGAACAGCGGCGAAGTCGTCAACGGCAGACGGCAACCTTCTAAGCAAAGAAAATCATGAGCTGGCAACACCACCATCTCCGCGGTGACGTTTTCGAGTGCGAGAGCAAGGTGCCCTGTGTACATCTCGGATACACGCTGCGCCTGCACAGCAGTGAATGGGTGGAGAAGTTCCGGCCATTCGGTGTTGTCTGTACCCCCGGGCCCCAGTGGAAAACTATAACAACAGATAGAGATCTTCTGACGAAGTTCTGAGCGATCAATGAACTCGGAAATTGACAATCAACTTGAGCAGGTGGATTCAAATACCTGATGGAGATCTGCTCGAGCCGGGGGTCATCACTAGAAAACATCAAGGAGGTGAGAGCGGGGAGAACAATACTAGTCTACGGGGGGCATCAGGGCGGGATATCGACGATCAGAACCTGAGTCAAATCAAAGATGATGTCGGAACCTGGAATGGATCCAACTCGGGGAAATATCAAAAATGGAAGTGCGCTCGACAACCCGCGGGTTGAACAAAATACAAAAGTCCACCTGAGCCATTCCATCTTGTCCATAAAGAATTGCTCCCTTCGGGGATGCATACGAAAAAATTGGAACGATACAGAGAAGATTAGCATGGCCCCTGCACAAGGATGACACGCTGTTTCAGAGTGGTAGACCTACGGGTCTCAATATTTATTTTATTTTGTTGTTCATTTCCTCACACACTGTGCGATTTATGCATAGCATTCATTTCTTTTCCACAAGCAACAAACTCTATCCGAACAATCGCGGTTCCCGTGTCACCTCAAGATGATGATAGTTGGGTGAAAATATGTATCTGTCTACAACGGTTGTTGGTTTGTGATCAATTCCTGGATGTCCAAGCTCTTCTCAAGCCCACCAGTCCAACACGAGGACCATAAGAACTCTCATCCTCCCTATATCGTTATCCCAAAGTGAATGGCGGCCATGTGAGGAAGAGCCCGCTATCATGTGTATGTGCTTCTGACCCTTTTCTTTATTTCTTCCTCCGAGTTTGTCAAGTTCTCCGAAGAGCACCTCTGTTCCCTCACACGCCGTCCCGTCCTACTCCGGGAGGAAATGTTATTTCTTCTCATCTCGTCCTTGCCCATACCCCTCAGTTATCCAACCCACCAGGTCGACGCCCACTCGCTAGCTGCTTGACCGCACTGCCGTGGCCAATGGTATGGCCTACCGTCCCTCGTCATATCCTAGCCCCGCTTTCTGGCCCACCAGGTATTTGGCTACTTGACTGCAGCATCGTGGACAGGGGGATGGTTGTCCCTCAGATGATGTGGTCCCCGCACAGTGCTCTTGACAGACGACGGCACGTCGAGAGGGCACAGTTGCAGATGCCCATCTTTTTCGAGGGTGAAGACAGGAGGCTTGGCATTTCTCAGGCTCTTGCAGCATCCACCCGGGCCGACAGTCGGTGCCATATTCCCCGAGACGCAAATCATCTAGCTCCGCTCGCTCAAAAGTCATCCGCATTGCCGTTGGTGTGGCCGTGATTGGTGTGTTCACTCGCCAAATTATTCACGGCGAATTTTAGTCGCCCGGCTATTAGGAGTTCAAAAGCTAGGTTCCGACACGGGAGCCTACGAGCTTCGCTCGTCAGATTGGGCGAACTGTGGATTCTGTTTTTTAAGTTCGACTTCCGATGTTACCACATGAAGAAGAAATGTACTGAGGTTTGCTTTCTAGGCCTGCGAAATAGATCCTGGGGTGTGTCGATGACCAATGCGAACTCTGGAGGATCGGGCCAGGTGATCTCCAGGGCAGCGACATTTTGATTATCGGTGCTGTTCACATTTCTGCGGGAAGTTGGATGCAACTTAATCGTTACATCTTTTGATACGATATTATGAGGTACAGAATCTACTACAGATGTTTATTGTACTTCGACTCGCATCACCCAACGACCCATAGCCCCTCGTTCACTGCCCATTTCGTGAAAACGTGCCCCAGGCAGCTTAAACAGTCTCGAAGCACCTTGACGAGCCTTGAGGCAACTGAGAAGACCAGAACATCAAGCGATCAAACTCTTTCAAATACGGACTCACGACGGTCCCCGATGAGAGTATCTACTCTGATCTCCTCCCCTACTCCTTCCGAGAAACCCTGGATCTAAATTTTAGGCTCCCTTCTCTACTTTGTCGCGATCAGTACCGATAACCCCGAGTGCACAGTACCCATAGGCTACCCGAGTCAGTACCCAGCCCGAAAATATGTGGCAGTCTTATGTTCTACTGGCACTAGCGACAGATGCACCATACGAGAGACTGATATTATATTACGCCTCACGTATCTTTTCCCTTGTGGGGCGTCTGTTACGCCGGGCACCGACGGGAAGGACTCGGAGTCTGGTCGCCGCGGCGATGATTGAACCCGGATCTTAATGTTGAAAACTTTCTCGATTGGACGTGGGCTCAACACAAAAAGGAACGCAAAATGGAACATGGAAGATGAGAACGTGGCAGGATTGTGCGCCCATAACTACGTCCAAATTGCACAACGGATGAAGCTGAAGTCCAAGAGTTGTTGGAGTCATGTTGACGCGCGAGGGGGGCGTGTAAGTATAAACACGGAGAGCACTGACAGATTGCGCATGGTCACTTCTAGTGCTGTAGCTGTCGACAGTGGAGAAGGTTAGACTCAGTTGAGATCACGAGCGAGTGTAACTTAGTCACGGCGTATAATGCGGCGGTGTTCAACATCCCCGTCCGTCGTCCTGAGTTGCCAGTGGTACTCTCCATGTCTTTTTTTTTTTTGAATCCAGGTACAGTCGAAATTGTCATAACGCATAACGTGATTCAGCCCCGAAAGGTTATGCGTTATCAGAAATATGCAAGACCACGGTTTTCCCACGGTCCGGGGATTTCCGGATACAGTGCTCAAGGGCCGCAGTAATCGATAAGTGTCTACGACTATGACGACGGCGACGATGCACCAGCTTCAAGCCACCCATCCAGCCTCTGCTGGGTGCTCTTGTGCAAATAAATTACCCTCAACTGGGCCTCAAACTCCCTCAAAACCTTGGAAAGTTCATATGATGCCTCGACCCCCACATCAATGGTAGTGCAGGTGCCTTCTGAGGTGCCTTCGGGCTGGGTTTTGAGGCAAATGTTTAGCTCGGACTTTGTGGGTTTGGGCATGGTTGGGTCAAAGGAAAATGTAGGAAAAGCGAAGATTCTGAGTCACGATGAACAATTTCAGAGGCACACTCGGGCTCCGGGCCCCTCAATAATGCATATTTGATGGCCAACTCGCCATGGATTATGTGTTATGCAATTTCACCGGCGCTTCCCTATGTATTCAATGATTCAGAGCCCTAACCCAATGCGTTATTAAAAATATGCATTATCATGCTATGCGTTATGACAATTTCGACTGTACTCTCCATGTCCGAGTCACGGTTCTGAGTACCGAACACGAGTCTTATCAAATGCGGATGCCTTCATCAACGCGTTTAACTCTGAATAGTAGTGACGCTGAAGCGCTGAAGCGCTGAAGCTGAAGGCCGGTTCAAAAAAAAAGGCGCTGGAGGCCTGAGAAAATATGCATGCCTGTTTCAAAGTTCAACCAACAATTTGAAGAGCGCCCTCTGCAGTCTCCGGCAACTTCCAAGGCAACTTCATATGTCTTTCATATCCGTAGAACCTCAGTCCAGAGTGTTTCTAGAGAGCCACTCAAACAATCTACTCACCCAATTCGATATACAACTCGAAATTATCGCAGATCGCTATCTGGCTTTCTTCCAAGAGAGGTACGTCAATGTTATCCGTGTCTCATGCATCGCACTAACCGCTTCTGTAAATTTCAGGCGAAGAATTGAGGTATCCTAGTCAGTTATCGTCCGAAAATTGAACCTGTCACGTATCTGAACTTAGGCTGATGTCTCCTTCCTACAGTATCAGTTCTTTACGAAAACTCCATCGTGAGGCAACAATTGTTGATGCCCCATTTGACCCGCGCGCTGAACCAACCACGACGAGAACCGCATGGGATAAAGTAAGAGATAGTTTGGAAAGAGGTACGCGTTTACACGTTCTAAACTATGGCTTGGCGCCCACAGCTGTCGCAGAAGCCAAAACCCAGCAGGCTCTCGTGGATATTTTGGATAACGACGTGATTAAACCCCTCGCAACGTTGAAGGCAAGCCAAGAACTCTCGTTTTAGCAGGAGTCCCTGTTCTGATGATGGGGTCATCCGAAAGGAAACGGAAGATCGGACAAGAAAGAGGGTTGAGGAAGGTCTCGAGGAGTCCGCCGCGAAGTATGCCGACCATGCAGAGAACACAATCTTGAGGCTCCAGCAGGCATACTTGAAGAAACATAACCCCCGTCAATATCCTCAGTCAACCGACGTTTTGCAATACTCTCAGGACGTTCCGAAAAAAAGGTTTGGAAACAGGGTCTCGGTCTTTGCCCAATTTGGTGGTCTGCAGGAGGACTTGGGGGGACTTGAGCCTTCCACGTCTGAAGAAGGTATTGCCAACTTGAATACCATTCATGGATCCCAACTTGTTTGCTGAATTAGCCCTCTGAGTAAGTGTCCGACGATCGCCGAAGGAGGGCCGTTTCCTTACTCAATACGTTGCGATTGAAGAGGGTCGAGAATCTGGGGGACGGATATGACGTGAGTGTTGTTCTATGCTACGATATTGTTCATTGTTTCACTCAAAATGCAGTGTCTTGAAGGACTCGTTTTCACACCAACCGTCCAGAATGTTCTTGTTAAATATATGGATGGTTTGACGTCAGTGCTGTTAAGCCCTCATGGATCTTCGAGAATTTGACACGGTATACAGCACAACATACACAAAGCATGGCAACCTGGCAATGAGTATCAGCGCAGAAGTCGAGAAAGCCTTAGCCGGAACAGACACGTCCGGTTTAAGAGCGTCTTTCGGCCACGCACTTTCCTTTTCTATTCCTCCACTCACTCACTACTGCAACTATCGTCCCAACGCGTATTCGAACTTGATTTTTGGTGTTCCCCTGGTGAACCTTACCGCCAATCAAGACAATGTGCCGAAAGTAATTAGACTGTGCATCGAAGAAGTCGAGAAGAGAGGCCTGAATACTAAGGGAATATATTCGGTAAGCCAATTAGGGCGTGTGTTAGTATTCGTGTTTAGTGTCATAGGTGGGTCATCCACACGACGCAGAAGTACTGGAGGCCAGTGAAAACTATCCCGATGAATAACTCACTAGCTAACGTGAACTCACATTCAGTTGCGGCGCCGGTTCGAAAGTGAAAAGTCGTTTTCGTTCAGCTTTACAGACAACATTCACTCTGTCGCAGTGCTTCTCGTGGTCAGTCATTTCAACCATTGCCAACGCGTCAATTCTTTACATTCATTTCTAGCGCTACCTTTGGGATCTGCCTGAGCCACTGTTCATGTTCTCTTCGCAGGATTATAGAAACTACAGACAAAATAGAGGTAAGAGGTCTTAATACTCTCGCACACTTTATTCACATCCACATCCTGACCTGATGTCACGTATAGCTAGTTATACCGAAAACGATTGCTTCGTGTTGCGATCGAAGATTTGTGAACTACATCCGGTTCACAGGGCATCTCTGGAAGCTCTTTTGCGGCACCTCTTGCGTGTTTCCTCTCATTCAGACGAGAACGCAATGACCGTGAAGGCACTCGCTGGCCAGTTCTGCTATACTATCCTTCGGGGGAATGCAGTGTTGGAAGGCGGCGTTCATGCGAAGGCACGTTGCAACGATTTCTTGTGATTTCTCCGACTGACCCCCTCAAAGAAACTGATTATGGAGGATCTCATTGAAAACGCGCACACCCTGTTTGACGAGCGCACTGTTCCCTCGCCTTACGGCTCGTTTTCGAGTCCTGAATTGTCTCGACCTGCTGAGGTGGGCTCTACTACCCAACATCGCCCAGGCCTTATTGGAGGGGGCTCCACGTCCACCCAATCTTCATTCTCTACATCACATTCGGATACCCCTGTGAAGGGGTGCATCACAGCGCTACTGGGACTTTCGTCGTCACAGACCCTCAAGGAAGGCGTGGAGACCACTACGCAAGAGCAGGTCATTCCTGGGGTAAGAGGCACTCAGGCGGTCGAGACGTTGTTGGATGGTTCGCCGCCGGAGGCTGCGTCCCCTCCACCCACATCCACCACCGAGTGGTGGCTACCTCATCTGGGGCTACACCAACACCCAGGAACGCCGACAATACCCCCAAGCCGACCCGAGAGTGTGCTATCTAGTGCCTCTGATGTTTCCCTCTCCGCCGTGAGTTCGATATCCGGCGCTGAATTTCCGCCCTCCCCCGCTGCGAGTTTACTATCCAGTACCACTGATTCTCCCCCTTCTCCCTCTGCGAGTTTGCTATCTTCAATGGGGACTTTCTCCCCAACGATTAGTGAAAGGTTCTGACGACACTTTTGTATATTGTGTCTCTTTACAGGGAATCGGAGTTCGAGGAACTAGTCAGTAGTTGTATATATTACGGATGTGTAGTCGGAAGTGGCACCCCAGTAAGTGGTGATAGACTATATGACAATGGAACGTATCAGAAAAAACGAAACCTCTATTGGCTTTTGCTGCCGCCTCTCGCGCCAGATTCGCCTGTCGCCGCGTGCCCGCAGCGGTGCTTGGCCTGCGCAGTGCCAGGAGCACGTGGAGCACGACCGAGAGTAGCGCGACGCTGCCGGTTTGGTGTGTTGCGGCAAGCGGTACCGGCATGAGGCAGAGCGCCGCCTGCACGTTCGCCATCGCAAACGCGGCGGCTGTGGCACGCACCGCGGGGGCCGACGCTAAGAGCAGCGCCGTCGCGAGCACGCGGTAGTCGAACTGCACAGTCGTCGGGTTCTCGAACAGATTTCGTCACGTGCCCTAGCCCAGCGACGAACGCACCTAGGCCCAAGTTCACACGCTAGAAGTGCCGTGGAAGAGGATGGGCGTACCGGATAATGCGGTGAAGACGAGCCCCGTAACGATCGCGGCGTGCGTCTTGAAGCGGGTTGCACAGCATACGATCCCACATATGCCGGTCGCTTAGCCGGCCCCACGTACTATCGCGCCCGAACCGCCATGATAGAGAGCGCAGCGGCGAACATGCCCGTGTGGTGCGCGAGTGCAGTCCTGAGATGCGCGGCGAGGCGGTCCTGCGACAAGCGTGGTACTGCGTCACGTAACTTACCAAGTTGGTACTCTCCGTGATCTGAGTGCCGCCGAACACGCAAATATGTACGAGTCCTTTCGTCAACGACTCAAATCAACGGCTCAACGCGTCAACTTTTGCTGACTTGAGAGCAATGAAGGCCTGAGAAAATATGGGCTCCTGCCTGTTTCGACTAACATAAGCGCCCTCTGCAGTCTCCGGCAACTTCCAAAGGCAACTTCATATGTCTTTCATATCCGTAGAACCTCAGTCCAGAGTGTTTCTAGAGAGCCACTCAAACAATCTACTCACCCAATTCGATATACAACTCGAAATTATCGCAGATCGCTATTTGGCTTTCTTCCAAGAGAGGTACGTCAATGTTATCCGTGTCTCATGCATCGCACTATGCCACTAACCGCTTCTGTAAATTTCAGGCGAAGAATTGAGGTATCCTAGTCAGTTATCAAAATTGAACCTGTCACGTATCTGAACTTAGGCTGATGTCTCTCTCCTACAGTATCAGTTCTTTACGAAAACTCCATCGTGAGGCAACAGTTGTTGATGCCCCATTCGACCCACGCGCCGAACCAACTACGACGAGAGCAGCATGGGATAAAGTGAGAGACAGTTTGGAAGGAGGTACGCGTTTTCACATTCGGACTGCGGCTTGAGGCCCACAGCCGTTGCAGAAGCCAAAACCCAACAGGCCTTCGTGGATGTTTTGGATAACGACGTCATTAAACCTCTCGTAATGTTGAAGGCAAGCTAGGAACTCTCGTTTTGGCTTTTCTGATAATCGGCTATCCGAAAGGAAACGGAAGATCAGACAAGAAAGCGGGTTGAGGAAGGTCTCGAGAAATCCGCCGCGAAATATGCCGACCATGCGGAGAACACAATTTTGAAGCTCCAGCAGGCATACTTGAAGAAACATAACCCCCGTCAATATGCTCAGTCAACCGACGTTTCGCAATATTCTCAGGACGTTCCGAACAGGAGGTTTGGAAACAAGGCCTCGGCCCAATTTGGTGGCCGGCAGAAAAATGTAGGGGGACCTGAGCCTTCCAAGTCTGAAGAAGGTATCGCCAATATCATTCATGGATTCAACTTGGTTTACTGAATTAGCCCTCTGAGTAAGTGTCCGACGATCTCTGCAGGAGGGCCGTTTCCTTACTCAATACGTTGCGATTGAAGAGGGTCGAGAATCTAGGGGACGGATATGACGTGAGTGTTGTTCTATGCTAATATACTGTTCAATGTTACACCAAAGTGCAGTGTCTTGAAGGACTCGTTTTCACGCCAACCGTCAAGAACGTTCTTGATAAATATATAGATGGTATGACGTTAGTGCTGTTAACCCTTCACGGAATCTTCGATAATTTGACGATGCATACAGCACAGCATGCACAAGGCATCGCAACCTGGCAATGAGTACTAGCGCGGAAGTCGAGAAAGCCTTAACCGGAACGGATACGTCCGGTTTGAGAGCATCTTTCGGCCATGCCCTTTCCTTGTCGATTCCTCCACTCACTCTCTACTGCAACCATCGTCCCAACGCGTATTTGAACTTGATTTTCGGTGTCCCCCTGGTGAACCTTACGACCAATCGAGACAATGTACCGAAAGTAATTAGAATGTGCATTGAAGAAGTCGAGAAGAGGGGTCTGAATACTAAAGGAATATACTGGGTAAGTCGGTCAAGGCGTGTATTTGGATCCATGAATCATGTTTAGTGTCGTAGGTGGGTCATCCACACGACGCAGAAGTACTAGAGGCCAGTGTAATCCATGCCAATGAACAACCTACTAGCTAACGTGAATTCACATTCAGTTGCAGCGCAGGTTCGAAAATGAACAGTCATTTTCGTTCAGCTCTACGGACAACATCCATACCATTGCGATGCTTCTCATGGTCAGCTGTTGCAACCTTACAAACGCACCAATTCATTACGTTCATTTATAGCACTACCTCTGGGATATTCCAGAGCCACTGCTCATCCTCTCTTCGCAAGATTATAGAAACTACAGACAGAATAGAGGTAAGCGATCTTATCACCCTCGCGTATTTCAGTGACACCCGTATACTGATGTCGCGTATAGCTAGATATACAGAAAACGATTACTCTGTGTTGCGATCGAAGATCCGTGAACTACATCCAGTTCACAGGGCATCTCTGGAAGCTGTTTTGCGGCATCTCTTTCTTGTTTCCTCTCATTCGGACAAGAACGCAATGAGCGTGAAGGCGCTTGCTGGCCAGTTCTGCTATACTATCCTTCGGGGGAATACAGTCTCGGAAGGTGGTGTTCACGTGAAGGCACGTTGCGACAACTTCTTGTGATTTTTCCAACTGATTGTCTCGAAGAAACTGATCATGGAGGATCTCATTCAAAACGCGCACACCATGTTTGACGAGCGCACTCCTCCGTGTGTTACCTCGCCTTACGGCACTGTTTTAAGTCCTGAGTTGTCACAATCCGGGAGTTCTACTACCCGACATCGTCCAGGCTTTGTTGAAGGGATCCCTACGTCTACCCAATCCTCTTTCTCCATATCACATTCGGATACCTCTGTGGAGGGGCGCCTCACACCCCTACTGGGGCTTTCGTTGTCACAGACCCTCAAGGATGGTACGGGGACAACTACGCAAGAGCAGGTCATTCCCTGGGCAAGAGGCACTCAGGCGGTCGAGACATTGTTAGATAGTTCGCCGCTGGAGGTTGTATCCCTTCCACCTACATCTGCTACCGAGTGGTGGCTACCTCATCCGGGGCTACACCAACGCCCAGAAGCGCCAACAATCCCCCCAAGCCGACCCGAGAGTGCGCTATCCAGTACCTCTGATTTTTCCCTCTCCGCCGCGAGTTTGATATCCGGCACCGAATTTCCTTCCTCCCCCGCTGCGAGTTTCCTATCTGGTACCACTGATTCTCCCCCTTCTCCCGCTGCGACTTTGCTATCTTCAATGGGGACTTTCTCCCCCACTATTAGTGAAAGGTTCTGACGCCTCTTGTATATTGTATCTCTGGAAGCCTCCGTTTAATCCACACCACAGGTAGCAAGGATATGCAGATGTGGGTGCAACAGACGAAAACAGTTTCTCGGTTTCATGGGGAATCGAAGCGCGAGGTGTTAATCAGTACTTTACGGATGTGTAGTTGGCATGCCACTGAGTGGTGGTGAGTTATATGACAATGGAACGACGCAGCAGCCATCCCTCCCCATCTACAATATCAAAAACGAAACCTCTATGGAAAGAGTACTGTAGATAATTTTTTTTTTTTTTTTTTTTTTGGACAAACCTCGTCTGGATCAGAAGATAGCAACCTAGTACTGTAGATAATAACTCAGGCGCATTTGCTGTCGCCTCACGGCCCGAGTCACGGGCCATTCGCCTGCCGCCACGCACGCACAGCGGCGCCTAGCCTGCGTAGTGCCAGGAGGACGTGGGACACGGCCGAGAGCAGCGCGACACTGCCGGCTTAGTGTGTTGCGGCGAGCAACACCGGCACAAGTAGAACAGTGTGGAGATACCCAGCGCCGCGCGCCGGGTCGACACAAACGGCAGCGCGGTTGCGAGATACGTCGTTGTCGTCGCGAGCACGCGGTGGTCGAACTGCACCGTCGTCGGATTCTCGAAGAGATTGAGCCACGTGCCCTTGCTCTCGTCGCTGGCGTCTGCGTAGCTGGGAGACAAGAGTTTGTCCAAGGGCAGCGCGAGGCGCCCGTCCATTAGTGGGAATTCGTTGTAAATCAAACCAGCGTCGAGCCTAGCGACGAACGCACCAGTGCGCAAGTTCACATGCTAGAAATGCCGCTGGAGAAGACGGTCGTACCGGATAATGTGGCGAGGAAGACGAGCACCGTAACTTGAACTGCCCCGTAACGATCGCGGCGTGCATCTTGAAGCTTGGAGCTTGAAGGCCACACGAGCGGTTGAGTACCACACCGTCCCACGTACATTTGTTGCGCAGCCAACCCCACGTACCATCGCGCGCGAAGCGCCAATCCGCCGTGACGGTGAGCGCAGCGGCAAACATGCCCGGGCCCCGCGTAGAGCGCAAGTGCAGTCCCGGCGACTCGGAGGCGGTGCCGTGACCGCGCCGCGGCATTATCATACCAAGTTGGTGCTCTCAGCCGAACACGTCTCATCAATGACGCATTAATGACGTACGGATCCTTTCGTCAACGAGTACCTTTTACTGATGCCGATGCGCTGCAGCTGAAGCGCTGAAGGCCTGAGAAATTTTGACCCATGGCTCCTCGTTTCGGCCAACAAAGGCGCCCTCTGCATTCTCCGGCAACCTCCCATGTCATTCATATCGGTTGAACCCCAGTCCAGAGTGTTTCTAGAGAGCCACTCGAACAGTCTGCTCACCCAATTCGATATACAACTCGAAATTATCGCAGATCGCTATTTGGCTTTCTTCCAAGAGAGGTCCGTCAATATCATCCGAGTCTTATTGTACTAACCGCTCAATTTTCAGGCGAAGAATCGAGGTATCCTAGTCAGTCACACGAAAATTGAACCTGCCTTGTATCTGGGCTGATTTCTTTCTCCTCAAGTATCAGTTCTTTGCGCAAACTCCATCGTGAGGCAACGGTTGTTGATGCCCCATTCGACCCACGCGCCGAACCAACCACGACGAGAACTGCATGGGATAAAGTGAGAGACAGCTTGGAAGGAGGTACGTGTTTGCACATTCTATACCGCGGATTGGGGTCCACAGTCGTCGCAGAAGCCAAAACCCAGCAAGCTTTCGTGGATATTTTGGATAACGACGTAATTAAACCCCTCGCAACGTTGAAGGCAAGCCAGGAACTCTCATTTTGGCGAGAGTCCCTGTTCTGATGATGGGGTCGGTCGTCCGAAAGGAAACGGAAGATCGGACAAGAAAGCGGGTTGAGGAAGGTCTCGAGGAATCCGCCGCGAAATATGCCGACCATGCGGAGAACACAATTTTGAAGCTCCAGCAGGCATACTTAAAGAAACATAACCCCCGTCAATATGCTCAGCCAACCGACGTTTCGCAAGGTTATCAGGACGGTCTGAACAGGAGGATTGGAAACAAGGTCTCGGCCCTATTTGGTGGTCGGCAGGAAGATTTAGGGGGACTTGAGTCTTCCAAGTCTGAAGAAGGTATTGCCAATACCACCCATGGCCCAACTTGGTTTGCTGAATTAGCCCTCTGAATCAGTGTCCGACGACGATTGCAGGAGAGCCGTTGCCTTGCTCAATACGTTTCGATTGAAGAGGGTCGAGAATCTGGGGGACGGATATGACGTGAGCGTTGTTCTATTCTAGGATGATATTGTTTAATGACCAAAAACGGCACTGGCAGTGTCTTGGAAAACTCGTTTTCACGCCAATCGTCATGGACGCTCTTGTTAATTATATGGATGGTCTGACGTCAGTGCTGTCAAGTCCTCATGAAATCTTCGAAAATTTGACACGGTATACAGTGAAGCATGCACAAAGCGTGGCAACCTGGCAACAAATACTGGCGCAGAAGTTGAGAATGCCTTAACCGGAGCAGATACGTCTGGTCTGAGAATGTCTTTGGGTCACGCTCTTGCCTTTTCTATTCCTCCACTCACTCTCTACTGCAATTATCGCCCCGACGCATATTCGGACTTGATTTTCGGTGTTCCCCTGGTGAACCTTACTATTGATGTGCCGAAAGTCATTAGAATGTGCATCGAAGAAGTCGAGAAGAGGGGTCTGGATACTCACAAAATATATTCGGTAAGTAGGTCGGGCAATCTGTTTGGATTCACGTTTAGTGTCGCAGGTCGGTTCTATATACGATGCAGATATACTACAGGCCAGTTGAGATCTATCCCAATGACCGATTTGCCAGCTGACACGAATTCTTATTCAGTTGCGGCGCAGGTTCGAAAGCGAACAGTCATTTTCGTTCGATTCTACGGACAACATCCATTCCGTTGCGATGCTTCTCAAGGTCAGCCGTTGCAGCCATTGCAAATGGGCAATTCTTAACTTCGTTTCTGATCCATCATCTAGCGCTACCTATGGGATCTTCCAGAGCCACTGCTTATGCTCTCGCTGGAAGATTGTAGACAATACAGACAGAATAGAGGTAAGCGGTCTTCGTTCACTCACACGTTTCATCCGCATCCACGTTCTGATGTCGTGTATAGCTAGATATACCGAAAACGATTGCTTCGTATTGCGATCGAGGATCCGTGAACTACATCCGGTTCACAGGGCATCTCTAGAAGCTGTTCTGCAGCATCTCTTGCTTGTTGCCTCTCATTCGGAAAAGAACGCAATGAACGTGAAGGCGCTCGCTGCTCAGTTCTGCTATACTGTTTTTCGTGGGAATGCAGTGTTGGAAGGTGGTGTTCACGCAAAGGCACGTTACAGCGACTTGTCGTGATTTTTCCAACTGATTGTCTCAAAGAAACTGGTCATGGAGGATCTCATTCAAAATGCGTACACCCTGTTTGACGAACCCCCACCTCAATCCTCTTTCTCCACATCACAGTCGGATTCCCCTGTGGAGGGGCGCCTCACATCCCTGCTGGGACTTTCGTTGTCACAGACCCCTATGGAAGAAGCGGAGACAACTACGCAAGAGCAGGTCATTCCCGGAGCTCAGGCGGTCGAGACATTGCGGAACGGTTCGCCGCCGGAGGCTGTGTCCTCCCTTCAGTCCGCACCTGCAGCCGAGTGGTGGCTGCCCCATCCGGGGCTACACCAACACCCAGCAGCGCCGACGATACCCCCAAGCCGACCCGAGAGTGTGCTATCTAGTGCCTCTGATTTTTCCCTCTGCGCCACGAGTTCGATATCCGGCGCTGAATTCCCGCCCTCCCCTGCGAGTTTACTATCCGATACCACTGATTCTCCCCCTTCTCCCGCTGCGAGTTTGCTATCTTCCATGGGAACTTCCTCCCCGACTATGAGTGAAAGGATCTGACGGGACTTTTGTATATTGTATCACTTCTTGGAGAATCGAAGCTCGTGTTAGTTAGTAGTTGTGTATTTCATGAATGTTTAGTCGGCAGTGGCACGCAAGTGAGTGGTGGTGACTATATGACAATGGAACGTATGTATGAAAAACGAAGAAAGAGTGGATAGATAATTCACGCGGGAACCTTAGCCTTTGCTGCCGCCTCTCGCGCCAAATTCGCCTGTCGCCACGCACGCGCAGCCGCGCCTGGCCTGCGTAGTGCCAGGAGGACGTGGAGCACGGCCGAGAGCAGCGCAACACTGCCAGCTTGGTGCGTTGCGGCGAGCGGTACCGGCACGAGGTAGAGCAGCGTGGAGATACCGAGCGCCGCTTGCACGTTCGCCATCGCAAACGCGGCCGCCGTGGCGCGCACCGCAAGTGGGGGGAGCGCCGCGCGCACGGCTGCGCGCCGGGTCGATGCGAAAAGCAGCGCGGTTGCGAGATACGTCGTCATCGCGAGCACGCGGTGGTCGAACTGCACCGTCGTCGGATTCTCGAACAGATTGCGCCACGTGCCCTTGCCCCCGTCAGCGGCGTCCGCATAGCTGGGCGACAGGAGCTCGTCCAAAGGAGGCGCGAGGCGCCCGCCCATCAGTGGGAACTCGTTATAGACCAAGCCCGCGTCGAGACCAGCGACGAATGCACCTGGGCCCCGAGTTCAGATCCACGCACGCACGCTAGAAAGGGGATAGACGTACCGGATAACACGGTAAGGAAGACTAACCCCGTACTGATAGCGGCGTGCGTCTTAAGGCGGCACAAGAGCGGGTTGCGCAGCACACCATCCCATAAACGTACGTCGCGCAGCCGGCCTCACGCACTGCTTGCGCTAGACCACCGTGAAGGGGAGCGCAGCGGCGAACATGCCCGCGAAGAGCGCGAGTGCAGTCCCGGGTACTGCGACACGCGTACTAGTACTGGCCTTGTACCAACTTAGTACATGCATCTCATCAAATACGTACAAGTCTTTTCGTCAACGACTCAACGCGTCGACTTTTACTGTTAACTTAACTTACGCTGAAGCTGAAGGCCTGAGAAAGTATGCGTCATGGTTCCTTAAGCCTTGTTTGAAACAAACGCCCTCGCCCTCTGCAGTCTCCGGCAACCTCCGATGTCTTTCATATCCGTAGAACCCCAGTCCAGAGTGTTTCTAGAGAGCCACTCGAACAGTCTGCTCACCCAATTCGATATACAACTCGAAATTATCGCAGATCGTTATTTGGCTTTCTTCCAAGAGAGGTCCGTCAATGTCATCCGAGTCTTATTGTACTAACCCCTCAATTTTCAGGCGAAGAATTGAGGTATCCTAGTCAGTTGTCTTCCAAAAATTGAACCTGCCTCGTATCCGGGCTGATTTATTTCCCCTCAAGTATCAGTTCTTTGCGCAAACTCCATCGTGAGGCAACGGTTGTTGATGCCCCATTCGACCCACGCGCCGAACCAACTACAACGAGAACAGCGTGGGATAAAGTGAGAGACAGTTTGGAAGGGGGTACGCGTTTGCACATTCTAAACCGCAGCTTGGGGCAGACAGCCGTTGCAGAAGCCAACACCCAACAGGCTTTTGTGGAGATTTTAGACAACGACGTGATTAAACCCCTCGCAACATTGAAGGCAAGCCAGAAACTATCATTTTGGGGGGAGTCCCTGTTCTGATAATGGGGACATCCGAAAGCAAACGGGAGATCGGACACGAAAGCGGGTTGAGGGCAGTCTCGAGGATTCCGCCGCGAAATATGCCAACCATGCGGAGAACACAATCTTGAAGCTCCAGCAAGCATACTTGAAGAAACATCACCCCCGTCAACATTCTCAGGACGGTCCGAACAAAAGGTCTGGAAACGGGGATGGTCGGCAGGAGGATTTGGAGGGACGTGAGCCTTCCAAGTCTGAGGAAGGTATCGCCGATATCATCCAAAGGTCCTAACTTGGTTTACTGAATTAGCCCTCTGAATTAGTGTCCGACGATGACTGCAGGAGTGCCGTTGCCTTACTCAATACGTTTCGATTGAAGAGGGTCGAGAATCTTGAGGACGGATATGATGTGAGTGACGTTCTATGCTAAGATATTGTTCAATGTTACACCAAAAACGCAGTGTCTTGAAGGACTCGTTTTCACGCCAACCGTCACGAATGTTCTTGTTAAATATATGGATGGTCTGACGTCAGTGCTGTTAAGCCCTCATGACATTTTCGAGAATTTGACACGGCGTACAGCACGGCATGCACAACGCATGTCAAACAGGCAATGAGTACGAGCGCAGAAGTCGAGACATCCTTAGCCGGGACAGATACGTCCGATCTGAGAGCGTCTTTCGGCCACGCCCTTTCCTATTCTATTCCTCCGCTCACTCTCTACTGCAACTATCGTCCCAACGCGTATTCGAACTTGATTTTCGGTGTCCCCCTGGTGAACCTTACGACCAATCGAGACTATGTTCCGAAAGTGATTAGAATGTGCATCGAAGAAGTCGAGAAGAGGGGTCTAGATACTCACAAGATATATTCGGTAAGTTGGTCGATGCATGCGTTTGGATTCCTATTTATTGTCGCAGGTTGGTTCTATATACGACGCAAATGTATTACAGGCCAGTAAGATCCACCTCAATGACCAATTTACCGGTTGACATGAACTCCGAATTAGTTGAGGCGCAGGTTCGAAAGTGAAAAGACATTTTCATTCGCTTCTACAGACGACATATATTCCGTTGCAATGCTTCTCGGGGTGAGCCATTGCAACCATTGCAAACGCGTCAATTGTCAACTTCAGATCGTCTAGCTCTACCTCCGGGACCTCCCAGAGCCACTGTTCACGCCCTCTTTGGAAGATTGTAGACAATACAGAAAGAATAGAGGTAAGGGATCTTGGTGCATTTGCACGTTCATCTACATCCACGTTCTGATGTCACGTATAGCTAGATATACCGAAAATGATTGCTCCGTATTGCGATCTAAGATACAAAAGCTACATCCAATTCACTGGGCATCTTTAGAAGCTCTTTTGCTTCATCTCTTCCGTGTTGCATCTCATTCGGACAAGAACGCAATGAACGTGAAGACGCTCGCTGCTCAGTTCTGCTATTCTGTTTTTCGAGGGAATACAATCTTGGAAGGTGGCGTTCACGCTAAGGCACGTTACAACGACTTCGTCGACTTGTTGTGATTTTCCAACTGATTCTCTCAAAGCGACTCGTTATGGAGGACCTCATTCAAAACGCGCCCACCCTGTTCGACGGGTGCCCTCAATCCCCTGCCGCCAAGTGGTGGCTACCTCATCCGGGGCTACACCAACACCCAGAAGCGTCAACGATGCCCCCAAGCCGACCCGAAAGTGTGCTATCCGGTGCCTCTGATTTTTCCCTCTGCGCTGCGAGTTCGATATCCGACGCTCAATTCCCGCCCTCCCCAGTTACGAGTTCACTATCCGTTACCACTGATTCTCTCCCTTCTCCCGCTGCGAGTTTGCTATCTTCAATGGGGACTTCCTCCCCGACTATTGGTGAAAGGATCTGACGCTTTTGTATATTGTATCTCTTCACGGGGAATCGAAGCTTGAGATGTTAGTGATAGTGTATATTTTACGGACACGTGAGTGGTGGTAGACTATATCAAATGTAACAATGCAGCAGCCCTCTCTCCCCATCTACAGTGTCATGTAGGAAAAAACGTGGATAGATGATTCACTTGGTAACTTTGGCTTTTGCTGCCGCCTCTCGCGCCAAATTCGCCTGTCGCCACGCACGCGCAGCCGCGCCTGGCCTGCGTAGTGCCAGGAGGACGTGGAGCACGGCCGAGAGCAGCGCAACACTGCCAGCTTGGTGCGTTGCGGCGAGCGGTACCGGCACGAGGTAGAGCACGGTGGAGATACCGAGCGCTGCTTGCACGTTCGCCATCGCAAACGCGGCCGCCGTGGCGCGCACCGCAAGTGGGGGGAGCGCCGCGCGCACGGCTGCGCGCCGGGTCGATGCGAAAAGCAGCGCGGTTGCGAGATACGTCGTCATCGCGAGCACGCGGTGGTCGAACTGGACCGTCGTCGGATTCTCGAACAGATTGCGCCACGTGCCCTTGCCCCCGTCAGCGGCGTCCGCAGTAGCTGGGCGACAGGAGCTCGTCCAAAGGAGGCGCGAGGCGCCCGCCCATCAGTGGGAACTCGTTATAGACCAAGCCCGCGTCGAGACCAGCGACGAACGCACCTGGGCCCCGGGTTCAGACCCACGCACGCACGCTAGAAAGGGGCATAGGACGTACCGGATAACGCGGTAAGGAAGACGAGCCCTGTCACGATCGCGGCGTGCGCCTTGAAGCGGCGCACGAGCGGGTTGCGCAGCACACCGTCCCACGTACGTCCGTCGCGCAGCCGTCCCCACGTACCGTCGCGCGCGAAGCGCCAGTCGGCCGTGACGGAGAGCGCAGCGGCGAACATGCCCGCGTAGAGCGCAAGTGCAGCCCCGAGGTGCGCGGCGAGGCGGTACTGCGACACGCGCGGTACCGCGTTGTCCGCGCCGCCGCCGCCCGCGACCGGCTCCTCTAGCCCCGAGCGTACCATGTACCACCCGAGCGCGCCCTGTGCGCCGAGAAGCGCAGCCATACCCAGGAGCGGAGTACGTAGGGTGCGCGCGAGCCTCCCGCGCGCGGCGAAGTAGGCCAGCGGGAAGGACAAATGCGAGGCCGACGGTGCGGCCCAGGACGCGGTGCCCCACTCCATGTAGTAGATCGACTTGAAGTCGTCCAGCGCCATGCGCGAGTTCAGTCTGCGTTTGGAGCCGTTAGTAGGGCGTACAGATAGCACGGGACAGAAAGCGCACAAGGCGGAACTCGGGCGTGGCTTTATACTTGTCGAACTCGCTCTCCCACTCCGCCCGTGAGAGCGGCGGGAGAACCCCAGTAATGGGCCGCCACTCGGTGATGCTCAGCCCGGACTCGGTGAGCCGCGTGACGCCTCCGACGACGATGACCGCAATGACGAGTGCAGACGAAAGCAGGAGCCAGTTCCCGACCTGCTGGCGGGGAGAGCACCGGAAGCTCTGCTGCAGGAAGCTGCATAGTACCATTGGACGAGAAGAAACGCGGCTCGAGTGCAGAGGTAGCACCCGGCCAGGGCTTGGAAAGCTTGACGAATGAGTACGGACGTGTCGCCGCGCGTGACGCGTGAGTTGATGACGCCACGTGAGTCGCAGACAGGGAAACCGAAACGCAGCCGGTGCAGTCCGCGATGGCACGGAGAAGCGGCGCCGACTGGCCCTTTGGGAGGAGGCGGAACGTGCGCGCAAACAGGCCAGCGGGCATCTGACGAGTCGAGTTCAAGTTGACCGGACCGACGGACTAGTTGACTGCCTCTTTACACCGCTCCATCATGTTCTCCGCCGTCAGTACGAAGGGTTGTACAGCCATCACTACGCCAGGCTCGCCCATACACCCACACTCAATCTGTGGCGTCGTCGTCGTCGTCGTCGTTCTCTTCCAAACTCGAAAAAGGGGAACAGGATATTTACGACAAGCTGTCAGAACGTTTCCAACCATCCGAGCTGCTCGTACAGGACGTCTCCGGTGCGCCGCTCAGTTCCCATGACTGCTGTCCTAGTTAGTCCAATTGTTGCGCAGGGGGGTGTGGGACATTCTACGCTATTACTATCGCGAGCACGGCGTTTAAGGGGATCCCGGTGGTGAAGCAACACCGTCTTGTGAACGAGGTCCTTAAGAAGGAAATTGAGGGCATTCATGGACTCCAGGTGCGCACATGGTTTCCTACCATTCATTTAATATGTTGATCCCTCGCGCAGCTTAAAACCATTCCCCAATGACGACACGTACAGGCTGCTTCGTAGATGCAATATTTATACCGCGATCACGGAGCACTAGAGCCTGCGTCTCCCAAATAAGCTTAATGTCTGTTTCGTGCCCACATGCTACAAGCATCTAAAGTGGAATAGTCCTTCCAGCACTGTGCATGCACAGCTATCGTTGCCCTTTTCTTTGATCAATCGGCTCCGGACTGTATACCGCACAAGATCCTGGTTCACACGCTTTCGTAGTTGGCGCCACCACTGAACATATACATATGCGACATGATGAACTGTGGAAACTGTTGGTCGCTTAGTCATGCCACGGCAGTCTGTCCCTCACTGAGGCTACTGTAACTCGGGATCGTAACAATGCCCCTTACTGTAATGTTTTCGGCGCCGCAGTCTTTCCGCCGACGGCTTTTTTTTTTACCGGCGGAACCCCAAGCCAATCTGCGGCCAGGACTCGCCTGGACTCACTGTACATCATTCTCACTAGACAATGTACCATCAAACGGGCTTCCCTCCTTCCCTAGTTGCTAAGACGATGAGAGAAATTCTCATCGACTATGGCAGCATCAATAATAGGTTGCTTACATATGGCGCGCTCTCAATAGACTCAAAAGTTACAACTAACGCCACACGACGAACCCAGATCAATATTGATGGCACTATCTGACTTTCAAGATTTTTCTGACAACGTCGACGCTTTCTGAGGTTCCATGGTGTCGGTCTTGAATTTCTGCGTTTAGAATACTTGCTTCTTTGCCACCCTCCCCTTTAAGTGGGCCAGGGAAAGGTCTCCCCGTCGTGCTCGTGGATACGCGGCCAGGCCAGGTTACAGGAACGTTCTGTTTGGGGCGCGGCCAACCATTGTCATGATGAAGATACGCGGCCTACATATCTTACACCGAGGGCCTCCGAGGAGTATCATAAGCTGCCACTCAGATCTGTGGACCGAGACACACCGTGTGTCGCAGCTGATGGCTCCGGATCAGCTCACCCCCCACGTAACACCCTCACTTGGTACTTTGGGAATTCCCACTACAGTATAGTATCCCTGTGTAATAGTCGTCGTATGTGGTTTACTCATGAGTCATGTCAGGACGCAATCAGCAGCTGCGTAATGGCGACGACGACGACCCGAGCCCACGGTCGCGAAACCCCTCGTAAACCCCTCGTTTGGGGCTGTGTGTGTTGATTGGGTTGTAGTGACATTCAAGTTTGGACGCACTGGGTCTCCATGGATGCGATTGCTTGGCTGAAGACAGCAGGTAGCTTTATTCTTAGTAAGTTACTACTAGGTTCTGCGCCTCTTAATCTCGTGTGAAGTCAACTCCAATTACGTACACAATACAGTACATGTCCGAGATGTCCGAGAGAAGTCTGGATAACGTTGACACCTTTGTCGAGTGCTATCATAATAACCAGCCTCACTCGCTCCGCCTGTTTCCTTTTTTGAGTGATCCTCACTTTTTTGTCCTCGAAGTGGCCTTTGCATCAGCCACCAACAAGCGGATGCAGTCGGTACCAACCGGCAATGGCCGATGTGATGCATCAGGTAGAACTTGGTAAATATAGGGGTACACGTCCACTGTACCTGTGTACAGAAATGTCCTAGGGAAAACGTGCGAAAAAGAGGTAAATTTTTCCAGCAACGAGTTGGATAGGAAGGATTCAAAAAACGGGGTCCCGGCCACCCATTGCTTCCTGCACATTGATTCATGCAACATACACTATGAAACTCAGGCTGGGGAAGGAATGGCTCTCTCTGTAAACCACCTGATGGGCCCAAACGTAGTCGTAGATGTTTGGCCTCTGAGTTGAATGTCTGGAGGCGCATTAGGTGCGGCGTACACAACACCTGTTGATAACTAGATCAGGGAGAGGACAAACCCGAACTTCACGGGCTGGACTCGCCGAAAAGCGGGGCTAAGACGGTGAGGAGGAGAACGGACATCATCGAGCAGCGCATCGTGGGGAGGGATGGTGTTATGAGCATGCAACGTGGGTCGAAGAAATTGTTGAACAATGGGCAAGACAAATGAGGCGATGGCTTGGTGGCACGCAAAGAGAGACGAATGCCCGGATTGCACAAGATCAGATTGGGGTCTGCCCTCTTACTCGCAGCGGTTTATAAACATGGTTCTATGTATCAGAAGTTCGAGAACAACGACATCATGAGGCGGCGAAGAACCTCCGCGGTATGATCATCTTCTTTACTAGTGACGTGAAGCATTACCACCCTGAGAAATGCTAGAACATAGCGTAGTCGTTGATTGCAGCAGTATTGAGAAAGCGAGTTGGGAAAGGGTGAGGCCCCAGCAAAGCCGATCAGTGATTACTAGACCGTGTGGAAAGAGAGAGGGACAAAGAGCGAGGCCGAGCGAGGGGTCATCAGAGCACCAAATGGATGGAACTGGAATTCGAAGTTCTTTCTTGAGTTCTCTTCTGCGTGAGAACACTCATCTCCTCGCTTCCGAGGGGAATCTCACATAAAATAGATTTCTACACAAGGACCAAGCAAAACAACACAATTCCAACAGCTAACAGGGTAGCGTTCTCGGTTCGTCTACCGAGGACTTCCAGGGGCCCTCGGCAGATGCTGTGTGTGGATTGTGTAAAGACGAAAGGAAGCAGGAGAAATAGGACCATCCTGGCCGGTCCGGCCCGGGCGGGAGAGAGAGCAATCCGAGTCGCTGCAAGAGTCGCTGTCGGCGTCCACTGATTCTCTCATCTGCGTACCCGTGCGCTGCGCAAGTGCCAGTACAGTCCGTACCATCCCCGTGGCCCCTTCCAAAATGCACAATCACCGCTGGGAAAGCTTGAGTATCGACAATCGGTCAATCTTGGTCGACTGCGGCTCCGGGGTCCATGCGATTCCCGATGACATCAATGACTATGTGCGGGACAAATCAGCTCGAGATTTTGCCGCTCACCCTCATCTCTCCCCAACGGTCGACTGGCGTTGCCACTCGTGTGTGTCGCTATTCCACGTTATGACCACTGCTGGTTACCGTATTAACGCGGAAAATACGTTCTCGCCGAACGATCGCTGTGTTATTGTTATTTTTATATTTGATCGCCCTTTCGTTCTCGAACGTGGACCGTGAGTCGGACGCTGAGCAAAAACAAACTGCCGCCTGTCTGGTCCCGTGAGTGATAGAACCACCCCCGCAACGAACAGGTGAACCCTGTCAATCGTGCCACTCATTACACTCACGGTGCGGATGGAATTCGGGAGTCTACGTCTCCAGGGTCGTTGTGACTCGTGATGGCTCATTTACCAACAGCTCGTACTGTGCATCCGACGGAAGGCCGCCTCAACGGCGAACTTCGAAGCAACCTGGAAAGCGTGATGGCAGTGTGAAGGAGAAGCCTGTGCTCACTTCTTTGATTGACAGCGACAGCGTAATCTGACTCGGTAAGTTATGTGTGCCACCCTGGCCCGGGCCCACTGTGCATGTGTCATCATCTCACCTGACGGAGTTAACTAATAAATCTCCTGCGGCTAACCACCTCTAAATAAGAGTTGGACACGAATCCGTCTGCCGAGACGGTGACGCGATCAAGGTAAAGTAATAGGGTATGTCAAGGGAGCGTATGTTGTTACTAGTACCTCGGCTTGTTGGGTGAATCCAGTGTGCGCTCTCATCTTCACTGTCCTGACAACTGGCAACCTGCTGCCTTCACTACCGACCCATTGAACTGGACCATCGACCGGGCACATACTAGCAACAAATATTTATATCCGCCGCCTTCCATGCATTCCATGCATCATTATTGTAAAGTATTACCCACCCTCCAATCATCTGAATCCAGCATCGTGGTGCAGTCATCAACGAATCATGATCGCATCACGGTGTATACATCACACCCATCCCATGGACTCGCGCCAGCTGCATTCGGTTAGTAAGTTAGCAACGGACCATGCAGGATGTCCATATACGTCCATTACATCCCAGCACTCTGGCAACTACCATAAAGGACTCTCCCTCCTCCTCCCTCCTCGTCTCCGGAGAGCAAAATGAATGCACGTGTTACACAAATGGGGAAGAACACCGGCGCGCGGCGTAATGCAGCATCTGTACATGGTCCCAATGCTGCGCCCTGCCAAAAAAAGGCCGCGCATGCCGCCGCAAATCAATCAAGGGAGAGGCCACCAAGCTACCCACAGTGATTGGCGTTGCAGAAGCCGACACAATACGCCGCTAGGCCGTGGCGTCTGTGCATAGCCAAGACAACGGTGGGGTTGGGGTTGTCGCTGCACTGCCAATGAGAGAAGAGGGATACAGTAGCAGCCACTTCCTTCTGCTTCTGTCCCTATCAAACACGTATGTTGAACAGCGGAGAAGCCACGTCCCGTCCCTGTCGGGGCCAGGGGTATGGTTCACCGTTATGTAAACGTCTAGGTGAGTGACGATTGTCCGTATCTGTTTTACACACGCGTCATCCACAGTGCACACTCCACAACATACAGTGCGCTGTTCACGAAGAATGGGCTGGTCGTTCATCAAATGGTGAGGTGCGATGCCATCGCGGTGCAGTGCACCGCGGGTGGTGCGGCAGAGAGCTCCTCTTCGCGAGCGCCACGCCGTCGTGATGCGCGTGATGCCCCGCGTTCCTCCGAGCCTCGCGGATGGCCAGCAGAACCTTAACCTCACCTGCTAGAAGGGCTGTACTGCCCCCAGGCACGCTCTACGCGCTCGCATTCGGGCCTGGCTGTGCATCTGCGCAGCCCGGACCCGCTCTCAAACTGATCAATGCATGTCATAATTGTTGAATGCGTTGAGCACGTTCAGGATCCTACTGTTCATCATGCCGTACGAACTTGAACGCGAATGTGACCGGCTGCCGACCAACGACACTCCAACAACGATCGAACAATTGCTGTCCTCCCTGACGGTCCGTCGGACCGTTACCCGTCTGCGCCGGTAGCATTTATTAGATGGCAACAATTCCAGTTAATTAATTAAAAATCAAATGTCCCGACGTGCATTGCACTCATCGGCGGCGGGATGCCAGCGCTCCAGGCTACCCCGAGCCTCTCCCAGAGCTGCTGTACATGCAATGGCATAACGACACGCGCAGCTCGCTCGCTTGCTTTGTGAGGCGGGGTACATGTGGGTACGCTGTCGGTGGCGGCACGTCTTTCTCAGAATGCGCCCATTTACCTGGTTCCATCTCTCTCCCCTTTAACACTCCGTCGTGCTTCCATACTTTCCGCGGCAACTTGACTGACATAGAGCCTCCGTTGAGGTGAAGAGAGTGGGCCGTGTGTCCGTGTTGCCCGTTCCTCACCGGCTCCAGCTCCCAACTTTCGGCCTTCTGACTCGACCCGGACCATCCACTCGCTACTTGGGCCCAGCAAGGTGCCGCACTTCATGTTGTCCTCCCATGTCTTGGCTCTGCTGGCATGATTGCTGCTACTTAGCCCAGAGTTAGCCGGTACGGTCGCTCACGAAGGCACCCTTCACGGCCCTAGGACTACAGAGTTGCGCCCCGGCATTTTAATGGCAACAATCGTCCCCTTGGCACCGTCCTCCCCAAAAGGCCACCACATACCGGGTTCACACGCCGCGCGCATCCATTTCGTTCCGAGTCCTTTGGATTAGGGTTACAGTAATTAGGCCTGCCCCTCGTCGAACATGACTGTGACTGCCCATTGCCAGGACTGAAACCCGGACGCGAAAGCGAACTCGTGGTTTAGAACTCATGAGAAAAACATTACGCACGCGTGATCGTTCTGTTCCGCGTAACTTTTGACTCACACCGATACTGTATCTTCACTGTAATTTGTAACGTAGAATGTTATTCCGGAGTTAAGAGCATCGCGCCGGCCGTGGAAACGAGAGGGCGTCGTTCCCATTTCCGAGCGCTGACCCGCCAACTTTTCGTCTCAGATAAGAAATAATAATGAAAATAAGAAATACTAACAATAATAATTTGGAGTAAAATCAATTACCCAGTCAAATCCACCTGAAATCCATCCCTCACAGTAGGTTGGTCTCGAATAAACCGACCCAAGCCACATCGTGTAGGGCACCTGTCTATTTGTTCATTGTCGATAAAAAAGACAGTGTAAGTAGACGACGCGGCACCGATGGCCAAGAATAGCAATGATAGTCTCCGCGCCGATCGACACAATGCATGTGCATTCCCATCAACCAGAGTAACTGTCCAGACTCAGGGATGCCGGTGATAATAACCCCCGACTATGGGCGGCGGAACAAGCGAAGAAGAGTGATCGCCTCGCGATCGTACGTTTCTCTCGCGGGGTCGTCGTCGACCTGTCAAGTGACGTCGATTGTATTCCATTGTTCATTTTCAGTGGAGAGGGAAAAAAAAAAAAAAGCCCCGAGAGGAGGAAGGTAGCATACCACAGACCAAGTGAACTGTTTCTTGAGTATCGCAAAGAAGCGCTTGTCCGCTTTTCGACGTTTCTTGTAACAGAAGAGTACCTCCGGTGCCATCGGCGCCGACTCGTGCGGAGGTGAAACGAGTGCCACGAGCGTGGCGACAAGTAGCGGGAATGCGGGTTCGAAGTAAACACAGTCGGCCGCAAGGACAATATCCGGCTGCGGGAGGTGCTTGGGTAACGGTTTTGACCTGGGGACGTGGCAAATGGGACTGAGCCGCAGTGGGGTGGGTCAGAACGTACCAGTCTAGCTCCGCTGCAGTTACGTTCGACTGCAAGTTACTGAGCGCGATATTGCGCTCCATAATTGGAATGAGCGGCCTGGCGCCGGCGATAATGACGAATGGGTTGGAATGTAGGACTCGGAGAAAGAGGCGCACGCTTGGTCGGTAATGTACACTCGCGCACCAAAGTACCCAGCAACGAGCCCGACGAGCCCCGTGCCACTGCCCAGCTCGAGGACGGTCAAGCCCTGGAGGGCTTTGCCGCGCCGGGCGATGTAACATGCCAAAACCTACCATAGACACACCCAATGACGATAGCAAGGAATATATGATGAAAGAGGGTGATAGGTCGGCACCGGAAGCGTACCTCACCAGCTGGCCATGCGATACCACCGCACCCGGGACTCGCATCAACAGCAAGGGGTAGGGTGATCGACCGTTGAGATTCGTCGGTGTCGAGTGGGAGTCTGATATTGATCTGGATGATCTGGTCGCGTAAGGACGGGGGTTGTGCTGGGAGTAGATCTGGGTCGTCGGAGGAAGCGAGGTGATGGAGAGGGTCGATGATGTCGAGAGGGAGTGGCTCAGGGCCGCTGCAGGACGTGGCAATGGTGGACATGGAGTAGCGCCTATTATTGGCGCAGTGCTCGTCTCGCTGTCCGTCTCGCTGTCAGTGCAAGCGGAGGTGGCTCGGTCGGGTCCGAATCGAGTCGAGTCAGACGGTTACAGTAATTTAAGTACAATTTATGTGACTTGTTTGGAGGCGGTTAAGGGATATTCCTGTGCTGTGAGGCCAAGTCCCGATATTATGGCGCGTGCACATGACTGATGGTGTTCCTATAGATGGGATCTATCTATCATGACATGACACCTCTTATAACACAACACAGTAACTTCGCTTTCCCCCTCCCCACCACTCGTGCTTGGCCATGAAAGTGACCTCCACCACTCTTCTTCCTTTCGCTCCCCACCAGCAACTCGTTCCATCGTCCCATTCCTCGCCGCAACGGGCTTCCGTTTACTCAAGGGTCCCCATCAATTCCTCGATCCTCTACTCCATGCCGAGCTCAGCTTCACCGCTTCACGATTTCTTCGACGTTCCGCATCGCCCAAACTCTCTACGATTTCGACCTTCCATAATCTCGGAAGCGTCCTACGAGTCCTCATCCTCGTCCTCCTCATCGACGTCGTCGTCGTCCTTCCCCAACACATCCCCCACCTCCTGCTCCACACCGCCATCGTCGCTGCCTCCATCACCGCCGTACGTACATCTTACTTCTATTTTGACGACTTCGGCAATCTGACCATCGTTTGTGCTCGCGCGATGCCTTGATCGTGATCGCTACCTTGTATTTCCTAATTAGTCCAACATCCAGCTCCTTCGGCAAATCGCGACCTCTTCCAAAGATCCCGAAATCGCAGCCGCCGCCGTCAATTGCGAGCCCTCGGCACCCTCTCCCCTCCACCGTACCGCCGCACCGACCTCGATCCCCACCCCCAGCGTGGTCGCCGCGACAGACCACGCCGGTGTCCGGGCGATCTCCACCACCCGCATCATCACCTGCGCGCCCACAGCGGCCCAAGGTGATTCTTCCTCTCACGCTCCCGCAGCGACCATCTTCCGCGTCTCCCACCCCCCGGTTGGCACCACCGCCCCGCTTGTATACACCCCCAATAGATGGATCACACGCCGCACCACTTCGTGTCCGTCCCCTCCCAGTGCGGCCGCCACCGCCTGGCCCCCCCAGCGAGGGAGACACCCCCATTGCACCATTCGGAAAATTGCGGTGGACAGACGCTCTACCGATCCCCGAAGATGATGACCCGTCCTTGTGCGATGACCGCAGGGCCATTGACTGGGACCTGATCGATGAAGTCATGAAACACGCGAGCTGAAATGTCACCGCACGGACACACTAACCATGTCTTATTTCTGTTTTTCTATGGCGCCACCTTCTTGTCGTTGTCGCTTTGTCCTCCCGTCCTTGGAGATACCTCCACCCCCACGGTGTTGTCTTATCGCGGCATTTAACGAGTGCATTGTTATGAGCATTATACTACTATTATTATCTCACATTTCCCCTTCGAAACGCCGTTACTTTGTAACCACCTTCACCATCGCCGTACGCATCTTGACGATCCAATTCAATTCTCAAAAGATTTTTCCCCGCTTCGAATGTGTGTGTGCGTATGTGTGTTTGTCTGCCGCTGTTTGCGTGGGAGAGACGCCGAAGCGTGGCCACACCAACCAGGTGGCTCGGCTCTACCCTTCTCTTCCAAGAGGCGCAAAATAAATAACTCGAGCCGTCCGTTTTTTGGTTTCATTCGTCCATTCGGAGGAACTGGACGATAACGGGAGACGGCTTTTATATATCGCGCCAAGATTTGTATTCGATTCGGTCCGTTTGGTGTAGTGTGAACCCTTCGTTGTGCTGGTGGAACTAAGTTATATTGTGCGGCACCTTCCAAAGCAGAAACAAGACGGTGCCTTTTCTTTGCTTTTTTTTTTCTCACTCAGGCCGGGTTCTTATCAAGATACGAGGCACACGGACACCAAAGAACCGCATGTGCCCGATAAAGAAGTACAGCCAGTAGTCGTAGTAGTAGGAATAGTCGTAATAGTAGGAAGCAGCAGCGGCCTAGGACGACGGATTAGGCATATACAGTAACTACTCCATACTCTGGTACCACCAGGGTCTCCGCGGAGGTTTCTCGAGTGTGTATACTAACTATACATGTCTCACAAGGGTAACACGCTTGGTTTTACCAAAACCATGGGAAAGTAAGACCTGAGCGTGTGAGCATTTGCTCGGAGGTCCCAACACTAAGCGACGTCCATGTCCTTCTCTTCCAAAACCGAGCTGCGCAGTCATGTGAGTACGGCAAGTTGGGGCATAGAAAGATGTAAGGACATAGAAGTACTGTAGAGCCAGGTACTGTATTATCAGTTTAATAGAACACAGGCAGTGTCGGATCAAAAAACTCCGGATGGCGAAGGCCAGGCCAGCTTCTCGTGTGGGTAATGGTCCGAGAAAGCTCCAACTAATAGCGCCAGGGCACATGAATATTTGCCACCCAGCCCCACTGTAGACCCGTGTGAGATGAATAACACAAGTATGAGAGGAGGTACAGTCTGAAACGCGAAGAACCGAACGAGACAAAATTGACCTCGCCCGAGGATGACTGAGGTGGCGCACACGTGTGGAGTCATCTGCTGCGTACGTGCATGCTGTCAACTTGGATCATTGCTAACAAGGCTGGCCAGGCGCTAGCATCCACGTATCCGTATCCGCGCGCTCAATCTATCAATGGGACCGCGGCGCATTCATCTGGACCCCCGGAGGGTTTTTTAAACCTCTCTTTGTTTCGTGCTTTGCTGTCTCCATTCGCAGCTGGCAAAAGTGCCTCGGGCTGATCGTATGTCGTGGGCTTCGAGCTCGCTCTCGGCATTCGCGCTGCGGCGTGGGCGGGCATCTCGGCTGTGTGGGAGTCGCTTCACGTGAACTCCAACTACCGAGGGCTCGACCCTTTTAGCACGCTTCCGTTCAATGAAAATACCTTATCTTGTGCGATCTCATAAAAATTACGATAGATCGGGCGTGTTCACTTTTCTGCCCAAAACGAGTCATAGCAAGTATAGTGGGATATGGGGATACACGATGTCGGATGTCAGGCATGTCAGGACTGACGTCGTACTAGTAGGCGTAAAACCCGGCGGGTTTAGCATGGGCACGATGTGGCATCTTCCAACAGCATTGTTATACAAGCAAAGTGTGTGACCATAAACCACATGGCAGGCAAGCAATGCACCGAGGCGTCTCTTGACCGCTTGCCGATTGCGCGACACAGATTCAAATCTGGTCCACCCGACATGATTTACCGAAGATAATACAACAACGATGTTGAAGCTAACTTACAGCGATCATATCCCGCTCCAATTGCAATCGGCAAGAACACCAATTCCGTGTAATAGGCGGTGTGCCCGCGTCTTGTGGGATTTCTTGTCTTTCGTTCTCGAACACAAATTCCTATAACGAAAACCGAACCGAACCGAGATTGTCCCCTTTTTCATTAATTTCTTATTATTACGCGCGTCTTTGTTTGGTCTAGCCTAGGGTGTATTTCCGGGCGACACGAGGGGGGGAGGCACCACTCCGTGACTCTGTAAGCGATCCCGAGAAAGAGACGGGCTCGAGAGGCCGGGGTCCTGTCGGTGACTGCGAAACCTGGAGGTCCGTGTCGCTGCGCGGGCCGCGGGCCGCGTCAAGGTCCGGTGCTTCCATGCACCGGCTGGGAAATGCAAATTCGGCCTGTCACTGTGGCCGACTACAGTGCGCGCGGTGGAGTGTGGAGTGCGTGGTGACAGCACAAGAAAGTCCCCTCGGGGGAATCGCAGATACGTGAGAGATGGGGCCAAGACAACCGAGTCAGAGAAGGAGGGCGAGAGTCGGCGCTTGGACAGGCACAGACGCGAAACGCGGCGAATGACTTGCAGTTAAGCTGGTATTTAACTCAACAGTGATCGACGCTTTGTGTTAGGAAGCAATTCAGGGATCGGGTAACCTTTTTGTCCTCGGTTCACTTACCACCGTATATGAAGCGTTGGAAAGCCCTGATTGGTTGGGCAACTGCAAAAACTCATGGTGGAGTTATACAATTCTCGACTTTGTAGACACAAGAGACATATATAGAGCAAGACTGCAGTACTTGAGTACCTATAAAAAGTGGACAATGCCAGTGAGTTGCAGTGAGTAAGGAAATTGGAACCAAGCAAGGCGGTAAAGATGAATCGGAAGGGGGAGGCCAAAAGTCGGATTATTCCAAGGATTGCGAAACAGGATGATCCCGGGCTGTTACATATGAGACCGAGCGACGTCGGACGGTTGAGGAATGGTGACAGTGCAGTTACAGCATAGACTCGGAGGCACACCACAACGGAGCGAGCTCTTTTTTCTGAGTACATTTATATTCCAGAGCATGTAGCTAAGACAAAACCGGCCGTAGATATTTCAGAGGGATAAGTCAAAATACTAGGGGAAACCCAAAAAAATAGGTATAAAATTAATTCACAGGTGGACCCTCGGGGTCGAGCAAGGGTCGAGTGGCTATCCGAGATAGGTTACTGAAGTTGGTGTCGTTCTGGGCGAGCTCATTGCCAATGACCAAAGGTCAAATACGTAATAGAATCGTTCCAAAAGAACTTACTGTACCTGTGGCCAGGTCTCTTTCGGGAACACCTGGCAACCATGGTGGCCTCGGGGGTTTGTGCGTGGTAGGGGCGGCTGACTCCAAGAAGTGGAGTATCATGGGAGTATCTCCGGAGCGAACTCGTGGAGGGAAAAAATGCTTATTCTTACTGTGTACGTGACTGGCATCGCGGCTACTGTGCTGCATGTGCTCATCACTGGCTAGGACAACATCAGTTGATACTAAACGGGCCTTCGAAAAAAACCGTACCACCGTTATCGTTCACTCACCATTCCGGAGACGCTGTACAACAGTAGTAAAGCAGACGCAGACGTGGGTCTTCTCCCCGGACAGGTCGCCCGACTAAGTTATATCCGCCCGTCAGATAAGTAATGCGCGGCTTCGCGCTAGGATGTCTGGCGCTTCCCTAGCAACGGGTCCCACTTCTTGACACTGCAGATGCCATCGAAAAATTTAAAATAAATAAATAAATAAGAGAAGGGAAGAGAAGAGAAGTCAATAAAAAGGACCGAGATGGCAATTTGACATTTATGGAGAACGGACGAACGGGAAGGGTTACAGTACGTTAAGTAAAACTGTACTTCAGTATGTTGTAACGATTTGCTTGAAGATAGTGGCGCATGCGCGCGCCACATAAATACCTTTACTGGGGCGGAACGGTCAGGCATTCTGGAGAGAAGCGCAATGACGCCAGCGCGCAGAGCTTGATAGAACGCCGGAAGGCACACAGAGCCCAGCTCTAGTACTTGTTTACTAAGGACGGTGAATAAGCCAAGTTGTGCTGAAATAATCGTTCTAGCCGTCGTCGCTGAGTCCGTAATTGGTATGCCCCTTTAGGCTGGGCTTACTGTAGAGGATTGGAAACGGTCTGTCGTTCGTGCATGCCTTTCAGGTTCTTGGTAATATTTACGCACGTGTGAGAAGCGCGCAGATGCAATCACTTCAGAGCCAGAATACAGGATAGTATACGCAGGACGGCCCCAGAAAGACAGAGCGTGCCGGAAAAGGCAAGATACAAGACGGAGAAGCTTTGGGTCGGCGTATTGATAAGATGGCCAACAGATAGCCTGGCCTAGAACTGAGTCGACATACAGCATGTGTGTAGAGCTCCGATAGGATAGGGACGAACTTTGGCCTAGAAGAGGCGGGGACCGGGAAAATGTGAAGGGACAGCGTGTCAGCGCGCCTCACCATCGTGATGCCAGCAAAGCTGATGACTAGGAGATGCTTCTCACCTATGGCGTAGATACGATAACCTCAACCCAGAATTGATGACGCTACGACCCTCTGGAGGTTCTCTCAACATTTTCCATTCGTCCTAATAGGGGCGTGACGCATGTAGTATGTGAATACTGGGATGTCGAGATCCTATGGTAATCGACCTGTGATTCGGTGGATACCCTCGGAACTTGTCCTTTCGTGAGCCTGGGACGAAGTAGGGAGGAAGAACTCAGTGTGGGCGCTAGTTTCAACGCGTGGCATGCGGCACTCTCCCAACCTTTTTTTTTCTTTATCATGGACGACCATTGTCGCCCGAACACAAGAGATCTCGCTCACCCTATGCATATCACGAGCTTCCCCCATCGTGAAGCCAAGGCGTTCTTCGGGTCATCTGCCTCTGTCTGCCATAAGCCAGCCAGATTCTACCCTTCCAGTGTCATCCATGGAATGGATAGAGCTATATGCACAACCGACCGATGACTGTGAAAGCCAACTGCTGGACTGCGGAACTGCGGGACCGAGTAGCTGACTGTACTGAGGCTCTGACTCTGACTGACTCCTCTGATCTGACTTGACTCGTGTTTACTCCACAGCCACAAAATATGTGGATTATGTAGGTTGTGGCGCTGACTCCATACATCTCCTCACAAACTGTCATCTGGGCTTACAACGACATCTACGATGAGCCAACAAAGAGCCAATGTACGGGGAGCTTACGACGGAGGCGGTCGGGGCAGAGGCGGCAACAACACCGGACGAGGACGAGGTCAAAGAGGTGGCTTCCCGTCTTCTGTCCGTGGAGGTCGTGTAGTGGGCGGTGGTGCCCCATCCGACGCTCCCTTAATCTACAAAGCCGACCAACCCGCTCGAGTCGACGCCCGCGTTGAATCCGCCGACGAGCTCATCCCACGTCTTCAAGCACTAGGCCTCACCAAAGAGCATCCTCCGCGACCAGGATACGGAACCATGGGCCGGGCAATAGTCGTCCGGGCCAACTTCTTTGCCATGGATCTCACTCGCGACACTTACTACGAATACGTCGTAGACATCTCTCCCGTATCCCACTCACGGAAACCCACGGCACACGTCAAGAGTCGTGTGCTCACACTTTTTGAGAGGAGCCCCAAGGCTCTCCCTTACATCCATAAAATTGCGCACGATGGTGCACAACGCCTCGTGGCTGCAGAGCGTCTACCTCAGCCGTTGCAAGGCGTCGTCAAGTATTTCGACGACGAAGACTCCAAGCCTCGACAAGATGCTGATAGTTACACCGTTTCGGTCCAATTCACCGGAGAGCTACCCACTGCACCGCTGAAAAGGTACGTCTGTTGCATTAATTATTGACCTCCACTCTAACTGAGAGTAAAACCTTCTTAGGTTCCAAGACGGCGACGTCACGAACATCGACAAAGCGAAAGAAATCGACCCTCTTATTTCCGCCCTCAATTTGATTATGCAACGCCAGGCGGCACAGCATGGCATTCGATTTGGCAAAAACCGATACTTCTTCGATGACGACGAGAAGAGACAGCTGGGACCGCAACTTCTGGCTCACATGGGTTTCTACTCGTCCGTGCGGCCTGTTTACAAGCAACTAATGGTTAATGTCAACGTGTGCATGGCTGCCTTCTACGAACCCGGAAAGTTATCCGACGCCCTGCACGCCTTTCGCTCACGCTCACGCGGGGCGATCCCTCAAGATTTCCTGGCCAAAGTTAAAGTTTCCACAAATTATCGGGGGTATAAGTGCGTCAGGGCGATATTCCGCATTTCGGACGTCTCTGCGAAGAAGCATAAATTCTCCTCCAAGGAGTATGCTCGAAAGGTCACTGTCGAGGAATATTTCTTGAAAAGTACGTTCTTTTTCTCAATTTAATTACTGTACTTGTACTGAGTCTTGTGTTGAAGCGTATGGTATCAAGCTAAAGGAAGCCGACACGCTACCTCTCATCGACATTGGCAACTCCGGAAAACCGGTCTACGTCCCAGCGGAGCTTTGCACTATTGAGCGAGGCGAGCCCTTTTTCGGCAGGCTCGGTCGCAACGAAACTACCTCTATGCTACGATACGCCAGTCGAAAACCGGCTGTGAACGCGCAACTCATAGTAGAGCGGGGTTTGCCGAGATTGGGTTACACCCCTACCACCCCCGTGCTCGACGCTTTTGGCGTGCACGTCTCTGGCGAGATGTCGGTCATCCCCGCTCGAGAGCTGCCACCTCCCAAAGTGACATATGCCAAGGGTTCGCCGCGAGTTGAGGGAGGGAGTTGGAATCTTCGAGACGTCAAATTTCATCGCGGATCCAAAGCCCCAAATTGGATGGTGCTCGTCGTGCGTGATGGCGTAGAGGAGCTCTCATTCGATGGCACAAACGACCCAAGGCTCCTCGCGTTCCTCAGTGCTTTCGCCAACAAGTGCAGGAACAGCGGAATGGACCTCGCCCTTAAACCCTCTTCTATTTTGGAGACCGACGATCTTTCTATCATCGAAGATCAGAGACGCAGGCCCGCTGCCGTCGCACGGATTTCGCGAGCAATCGAGAGGTTCGGAAATATGAAGAATATCAGCTTCGTCCTAGTTCTGCTCCAGAAACAGGACGACTTCCTTTACCCCGGCATCAAACGGCTCTGTGCCGTGGACTTTGGAATACATTCACAATGCCTGTGGCTCAAGAAGGCGCTAGATGAGAAGGGGCGAGAGCAATATCTCGCCAATGTCGCGCTCAAGTTGAACACCAAACTTGGCGGAATAAATCACCTCCTTGGACAGGAAGCGATGAGCTGGCTCCGAGAGAAACCCACGATGCTGGTCGGCATTGACGTTACGCATCCTAGCCCAAAGAGCGCCAGCGGCACTCCGTCAATTGTAGGAGTCGTTGCGAGCATCGACAATGACTTCGTGCAGTTCCCCGCAAGCCTACGCCTCCAGAAGAGCAAGAGAGAGGTCAGTGACGCCGTTGATCGATTTTATGGTGTTCTCGACTCACATGGTTGTTGTAGGTAATCAGGGAGAATGTCCTCCGAGATATGATTGTCGAACGGCTGCAAGCGTATCGCCAACGTTTGAAGGTCTTACCTGAACGTATGATCGTCTTTCGTGATGGCGTATCCGAGGTATGATTGATTACATTTTTACGGTCGTGATGATTGAGCTGACTGAGTGGTATCTAGAGCCAATACACCGAGGTTCTTGAACAAGAATTGTCTCAAATCTTTCAAGCATTCGCGAGAGTCGATCCGAAGAATCCCAAGTACCACCCGGTGCTGAGCATCGTCGTCTGCGGCAAGCGCCACCACGCGCGGTTCTTCCCGACCGACTCGAAGTACGCCGACAGGAACGGGAACACGCGCCCGGGCACGGTCGTCGACAAGGGCATCACGTCCGTCCTCGACTTCGACTTCTACCTGCAGGCGCACGCAGGCCTGCAGGGCTCCGTCAAGTCGACGCACTACGTCGTGCTCTACGACGAGTCCTCGCTGACCGCAAACGACGTGCAGCAGGGCGTGCACACGGCGAGCTACCTCTACGCCCGCGCCACCAAGGCGGTCAGCCTCGTCCCGCCCGCGTACTACGCCGACATTGTGTGCGAGCGCGCACGCTACTGGATCCACGAGTTCCTCCTCGCTAATACCCAGGACGACGACGACGCGAGCTCTAGCACGAGCACGAGCACGCGCAAAGGCGCGGACTCGGGCACAAGCGCCGCGAGTGCGGGCCGGAGAAAGCTCACACGCGAGGAAGCGGAGAATCACGTGTTCGCGGCCGCAGAGCGTGCATGGGGCAACGGGCTCCATGCCAATTTGCGGGATAGCATGTTCTATCTGTGAACCATGCGGGTATTGACTCCCCTCTCTTTCTTTGTTTCATTTCACTCCGGGGATTCTGGTGAGGTGATGATATCCTAAACGCCTCCCTGGTCCCCGTTCCCATTCTTCTCCATATACGTACTGTACTCTATCGCACGCACTACCCAGTGTGAATGTTGCTTTAGTATTATTATTATTCCCCCAGCCGCGTCGTGTCGGGTTTGTTAGGAGATTGATTCCTTTCCAGGAGTAGTATACTGTATCCATCACACGTTGGCTGTGGCATAGTTACAATACAGTTCAAGCCTTCAAAGTTCGACGATCAATAGTCAAAAAAAATAAAAGGGCTCCTGATGCCTGTGGTCATTGGCCGGACAAAGAAACAAGATCGCGCGGCCTCTGCCCGGTGGGGAAAAGGGCAATGACTTTGTGCGGAGGGGCGCTCGGGCTGTCGGACCCAGCATCCGTCTGCCACCCGTTTCCGAGGATATTAATAAAGGTCGGTACAGTATGCCAAGAGGTGTGCAACACTGCAAGGCCAGGCACTCAGTAGCGGTTTCGAACCTGCGAAAGTTCTCGTCAGGGGGCTACTGCTACCCCAACCGCTGCGCTTTCCGAGTCCATTTAGGGAGCCTAGTACCAGTCTTATGACCTACCAGGGGAATTGGCCAGTAGCATGGCACGGCATGGGACGACCCCTGGTAGACTGGCTGCGAGTAGAGTGAACATGAGGGGGGAGGAGGGACTCGGAGCCCGGGCTCAGGACGCGAAAATGCCACACAGGTCGTTCAGCTACTATCGCGGTCAGCATGTGGTAGTAACGTAACGTAAGATATTGCACTGGCAGAAATACGGGCGAACCAATACGTGTTTGCGAAGGTACAATAGTGTGAAAGGGGAAGAGAAATTTCGTAGACATCCGGCGATACTGTAGTACTAGTAGTGACCTAGTGACCAGGGGTTTTGAGGTCCTTGCAAGCTGTAGTCACGGTCACAGTGAAAAAAAAAAAACTCTGCTGGTCAATAAACACCATTTTATGTCATGTATCGCTGCAAGTGGAGCCCTCAATCTGAACGATGAAAGGCCCAGAGATGCGCAGACTTTTGGTGATTCAGAGCGGAGATAAATTCCATGTGGAATTCGGTGACAGCCCTTGTGACTGCCAGTGCACACCGAACGGAGTCAAGGCATCACATCATGCATCATGTACTTTCTTTTGGGCGTCTAGAACCTGCTTTATCCAAACAACTCTCTCTAGTGCATCGTGGCCATCACGGGCACATGCTTCTATGGAATAGTCTTTCGTTTGATTTGTCACGTTTACACCTCGTCGCCTCCCTCAGTACACATGCCTCAGAGTGCCCCAGTACCCGACTCAAATGAAAGGCAGGGTGGGTTGGGCATAATGGAAATAGGGACTCTGGTAAAGAGTGAGCTCTGGTGGAGAGACCACTTCTACGACATTGAGGAGCATGGATACAAGCTTCGTCCTCGGTACCACCCTCGTTGGGAACCCTCTTGGATCAATTCAAAGAAAGACTTCCTCTCAGTGGAGGATGGTCGGCCTACAATTGTAAGTGGTCCTTTATTCCCTCCAATGCTCCAGCTCCTGGCTCAAGGCTGGTGGTAGACAAGAGCTGTAATGGACGCCGTACATGAGCGAGATGGCTTTCCCGTCATGCTCAAAAGGTTATTTCCTGAGGAAGGACCTTACGAGCTCGAAATCAATCAGTTATTCTCATCCCCAGAGCTTGCCAACGACCCTCGTAATCACTGTGCACCGCTTTTGGACCTTATCGAGTTGCAGAGCCCTGAATCTCACAAAATCATGGTATTCCCACTTCTGCGCCCTTTCGATTGTCCTCGATTTCAAACGGTTGGCGAATTCATCGCATTCTTTACTCAGATATGCGAGGTTTTTCAATTTTTGCCCATCTTTCTTCGCGCTATAATTCAAGATTGGTCGCACAGGGCCTCCAATTCATGCATCAACATAACGTGGCTCATCGGTACAAACCATCCTCTTTAGTGCGGGTGGTGATTTGAGCCTGACAGCTTTTTGAGGGACTGCAAAGCAAGCAATGTCATGTTTGAACCGTCTGGAATGTATCCTACAGGATTCCACCCAGCCAAGCGCAATCGGAATAGAAACTTCAAAGGCAAAGCGACTGCTTACACCAGAACCCAGCGTCCTCCCCGTTACCTTTTTATAGACCTTGGCTTGTCTCGCCGGTATCCTACGCAGGAGATCACAGATGGACTGTTGCATGGTGAAGTTAAATCAACTCCTCAAATCAAGTCGCGAAAGTGGTCCAACCCGTTCCACACAGACGTATACTACATCGGACGTCTCGTTCGCGTAGAGTTCATAAGGGTGCGCAGCCGGATAAGCCGACCTGCTGTTTCGACCTCATTTCGAGCCCACTTCCCACAGAAGTACCACGGTTTCAGGTTCATGGAGGAGTTGATCGACACAATGACCAATGAAGACCCAACGAAGCGTCCTAGTATTGAGGAGGTCATCGAGCGATTCACAGTGGTCCTGGGATCTTTACACAGCACCAAGCTACGCTCCGCGTTGACGTTGAAGAAAGTGCCCAGAATCTTTAGCGTGATTTGTCAGGTAAGACAATACTTTCGCACAATTCAGTACACTCTTTTGCGACAGGCTGCCATCCCAAACCCATGAGGTGGTCATTCGTCCCTATTGACTGACGTTTGTATTGGCTATGCAAACATTGACAGTACAGACCTAATATATGGATTGAGATGTGGCGTTGCTTTCCACCTCGGTAAGCCCGGGAGTCTAAGAATACTCGAGAACCCGAATGTCAACTGGCATTCTCCGAGTCGTGCACGGCGCTACCGACTCAATCTACAGTGCACGAGCCTTGTGCACTGCAGATATTCGGGGGCCGGGGCCTTCGGGCTATCTAGATACTATGATAGAAACGCCTCCCTTGTCCCCGGTCCCATTCTTCTCTGTGCACGTACTGTATTCCATCGCACGCACCGCTCAGTGTGAATATTGCTCCAGTATTATTCCCCCAGCCGCGTCGTGTCGGGCTTGTTAGGTGATTCCTCTCCAGGAGTAGTTTACCGTATCCATCGCGTTGGAGCTACAATACAATTCAAGGTCTCAACTTGCGTTCAATAGTCAAAAAAAAAACAAAGGGGGCCCCGATATCTGTGATCAATTGGCCGCATTACTTAGATCACTTTCGTGTGGTCCTCAGGCTGGAGGGATCGCCGACGTGGTCATCATAATTACGGTCTAATTAAGCAAATATCGTGTTCTGCTTTTCATCTATTTCATCGGCGGTGTCATGGTTAACCGGTTAACCCCTCAGTACAACCACGGATTAGAGCGTTGTACCGTACAGCACCAGACCGTAGAGCATCCAAGTAGTACGCGTCGTTCTCCGATTTACTCACTATCATCCGAATCCAGCCCTTCATCACCGTAGCTGAAGAGCCGACCACGGTCCCGGAGATCAGCCAGGGACTCATTCATGTCCCTCGCGCGCTGGTCCTCCACGCAAACCAACCTGAGGGCCGGCAACACCTGGGCGCGTGCCTCCCCGCCCTGGCCTTCGAGTGCATGAGCAATACTCTCCACCAATTCTTCGTATATACGCAATTTCTTCACAGCTGCGAACGGGCGGAAGAGTTCCAGCCATTCGATGTCGTCCATATCGTCGCCTTCAGGTTGCCAATTTGACGACGGATCGTCATTTATTGTGATCTTAAGAAGGACCACGTCTGAAAGCATTGCGGAAGTTCGGTTGAGTACCTGAGCCATGTCAAAAACTTGATCATGTCTCCTTTCGCATGAAGGGATTTGAATCGCGATAGTAGGCTCATCTGGATCAATTTCACGAAAAAAATTGAACCAAATATCATCATCTATAAAGGATATTTCCCCGTGCCCGAATCGAGATGGCTTGATGACTGAGCGCTCGATGAACTTCGAAAACTCGGTAACTTGCAAGCCAAGCCGCTCGGTGCATGAGTATGTTATGTTGATCGATTTGAGTTGGGGGGTGTCGATTCGGGCCATGATGACCTCTAAATATGTGCTGTGACCGTCAAAGCAAAAGCGGGTGAGAGACGGAAGAATAACACGAGTCTCGGGAGGTGAATGTACTCGATCGGTGTCGGAAGCTGGCGTATAGAATCCGATGGAAAGATATTCTAGGCTCCGTAAGACAGCCAGACATGCAGCAAAGGCCGCAGATGAAATGTAGCCAGTCTGGCGTGGTCTCTCATGGAGTATAAGTCTGACGAGGTTACCAGCAGAGGAAAGAAGGGTCGGTAACGTTAGAAAGGGAATGCCGTTGAACTGGATTTTCCGTAAAGATGGGGCAGATCCACCCAAGAAATCATTAGGAAGGACAGGCGCATTTGGACCCTCCCAGGAAATTTCAAGGTACCTCAGCTCCGGAAATGGCACACGCATTAAAGGGACCACCTTCTCCAAAACTGTGTCCATTAACCCAAGACTGAGATGGCGTACACGCTCACGTCGCTCGAGTGCGGCGAGCATATTATCTTCATCGTCAGGAGTGAGGTCCTTCCAACTGTAATAGCCGTAGTCAATGGAGATAGGAAGGGTTTGTGGCCAGTAGCCGAGAACCTCCCTGACGGGTGCTCCATGAGTGCAGAGGAGTTGGAGGTCGAGACGGTTTGGCGATGCAAAAATGATTTGTCGCCATCTTCGACAAACGTGCACCAGCGTGTGCCAATTCCAAACGGGGTAAAAACGGTCTCCATAAGAGGACCTTCTGATGAGGTCAAAGGTTTCTAGTAAGACATTGTCGGTGAGGGTGTCAATCGTGGTTGCGCATATTGCGTGTCCGTGACTCTCGCCTAGTATCCCACACAAGTCAAGTACCAGTTAACACAAGAACTCGAAGGCGTACATTGAGACCTCATCTCCCCTCGTTCCTTTTGGTGGCTTTGAGTGATCTTCTCAGAATCAATGTCTTGCGAGAGGTGTGTGTCCGTGTTGGAGTGGCACAATCGCTTTGCTGGGTATGTGGACGATCACTGTGGGAAATTGGCAGCGGGTGCTCAGTAAATTTATGCCACGGAAATATGGCAAACAAAGTCCAAAGGACCCGAACTCGACCCACGGCTCCGTGAACGAACACAAAAATATTCACGCACGTGATCGGGCTGCAGTCGGGACAAGCACAGCGAGGACAACGAATTATGTTACGATTTAGCCATGAGAAAATATTTATTTCGCGTATCGTGAATTGTATATGAAGGTAGGACGTTTTCGATCAAATAACACCAGACTAAAAGAGGCACACGCATGGTTCCGAAAAAAAGAGGAAGGGACCACACACTACAGGGCTTTTCCTAACGCCTCCGATCGAACTCGTCTTCCGTGTCGACGACGGTTACAGGGTAACCGGAGAGCTGGCGTAAAGAGAGGAATTGCTCTATGGATCCCACTGGCTCGTTGTGGTCCCCGTCTTCATCCGCGTCATCAGCGGCCTCGTCTAACCATATCAAACGGAGCGCAGGAAGCACGTCGGTGACCGTCTCCTCCGGATGGGCGCTGTCCTCGAGCGCAGAAGCAATGTACGCTGCAACCCCCCCAGATAAATGCAACGTTTTCATTGCAGGAAATAGGCGGAAGAAGGGCAGCCAGTCGGCGACATACATTTCCCGCGAGTGTACATGGTCCCCGTGGGCGTCCAGATGATTCACGTTGGAGAACATAGGGACAAGTTGGCCAAGAATTTGGACAACGCACGGAACTTGCCTATGTAACCATGCTTTGCCCAAGATTTTCAGAGAAAGACGACCCCCTTGTGGGTAATCGAATTCAACGTGGGTATCCTCATAAAAGAAAGTTACTTCCGCGCGGCAGAACTTGTCAAGCTTGAGGTTTTTTGTGCGATCGATGAACCAAGAAAGTTGGGTAGCTTGAATCTCCTGCACGAAGTATTCAATTGCGAGGTCGTCGAGTCGAGGCGTATCAATTTGGGCCAAGAAGTCCTCCAAGTACTCGCAACAACCTCTGTAGTGAAACACGATGAGAGCGGGAAGGATGACTCGCATTGGGGGATCCGGACGACTTCTCCGTTGATCGGGGGGAGGTGTGTCATCATAGAAAGCAATGGAAAGGGTTCTAAGCCTGGTCAACACGGCCAGACTTCCGACCATAGCCTCCGGTGAAATGTAGCCATTCTGGTATATATCCTTGAGTTTGAGAGTGACGAGATCACGAGCTGATAAAAGAAGCGTTGGCAATTGTGGGAAGGAAACACATTTTAGGTGGAGATATTGTAGACGTGGGGCAGATCCACGCAAGAATCCCCCACCGGGGATGGCCGGCTGTTACGGCCGCGGAAGTGGACGCTTACTACGAGGCAATGACTCCCTTAGTAAGTCGTAATAGGTCATGGACTTCTCGCATCAGTCAGCGGTACGATATCACATGCCGGTGTGGCATGACTCATTACTAGGACAGCGATAGTAGGGTTCGAGCTATTTACGCTACTAGTAGTACAAGTCTCACGGGGGGCTTTAAAGCCATATCCCTCATGTATAAATAGAGGAGGACAAAGACCAGAATACGCCATTCTGGTCTTCTTCAATAGCCATCTCCCTCCCGCTCTCTCTCTCTCTCTCTTTCCCCCTTAAGCTGCCTGCTCTCTCCTTCACTTGACTCTTACAGAGCAAGTCGCGCATTGGATACGCCTAGTGGATCTTGCCCTAGTGCTTATAAGGATCACGTGCACCAAGGAAGCCGTGTATCCGAGTTGACCTGATTTAAGTCCTTACGCTGAGTAGTCAACGCCCTTTCGTTGTCCAAGTCGGACTCACGCCAGTGGCGGCGTTACACCGGCGCACCTCTGAAGAAAGGGGCTGGCAAATCCTTGAGATCCCATGTGAGGTCCAGATATGTCAGCACAGGAAATGGCGCCTGCATGACAGTAGCCACGTCATTTAGCAGTGAGCTCGATCCAAGAATATCGATACGGTGTACGCGACTGGCGTGCCTACTAAGTGCATCAATGACGTTATCTTCGTCCTCGGGAGTAAGGCCCATGCCATAGATGAAGTCAATACGTCCGGGGTAGTTAAGGGTGAGAGGCAAGGTGACGGGCCAGAAATGTAGATTCTGCCTGACAGGTGTCCCGTATGAGCAGCTAAGGTACAGATCAAGACGCTGTGGTGATGCGAATATGATTCTTCGCCATCTCTGGCAGACGTGTACTAGCCTTTGCCATTTTTTCGTGCGTTGAATAACCTCAATTCGATTCGTGAATCGATTCGTAGTGGGGTCGCGTAGACAGAAGTCAAATATTTCTAGGAAGACATTGTCCGAGAGCACGTCGATTGTCCCTCCATGTCTGTAAATTTTGGCTGTGCACGCAACTCAGTGATCATTAATTACATGCCCAAGACCGTCGAACACGTACATTGAACCCTTCCAAAACTGTTCCGTATGGAGAGTCGATGATCAGTCATGGAATGGGGGCCAAGCTCCTCTCTGGTCTTCTCTTCGACCGCCGATCGCAGCGTTCGAGTCGTCTGCACAACACGAGCGCATATATTTGCAGCATCGCGCTCTACCCCTTCCCGTAAATATATAATCCTTTTGTCTTCCCGGTTGCGGTCGTGTGCAAGAATATCGTCGATCAACGATAACACCGAGTAGCCATTGAGTAAGAGGCATTGAAGGACATTATCGAGCTCTGGGCGCATAGTATGGTCCATTAAGGTAGAGCAGATGTCGGGAATGGAGTACACACTCGTGCCCACATCAATTGATTTTCCAAAAAAGGACATACTATGCTTACCACACCTCTGCACTGGCAAACGTATCTGCAAATTCCGAAAGATCGTAATAGATCAGTCAAACAAAAATACACCATGTTCTCTAGCATGTGTAGATGTGAGATCACACAATATAATGAGGAAATTATGGTCGTGAAAAATCAACAAAGGTGATGGGGTGTTCCAGACTCAGAGCCTGAGAGCGTGCCCACACCCTCAGATCTGATGCGACCCAACATTCTGGTGATTTCGTTCTCACTGACGGCTTCCGATTGTGTGTCGGTATGTTTACTGTCTGTCGTCGTGTGTGCATATGTTGGCACAGTATTTCCGTGTATGTGTCTTACTACTGGATTACCCTCTCTTTCGTGCCGCCGCCACCTGGTTTGGAGAACCGGGATTATTTTCTTTTACCTGCACGCCCCACCCTTTTGCTATGGGATTAATGGTGGCGATCGTTGTATCCACCGACGCTCATCTGGCCGCTCCGGGAGGCTGCCCACCCGTCGCGACTTGGCTTCGGCAACAAGGACCCTCATCAAGAACGCCTCGCGCTTTCGCCCATTCTCTACGCTGCCTTCCTTACATTTCGCCCGAGTCATTCAGTATCACCTAATTACCTACAATGCTTGTGCATGCCCCCAGTACCACTTCTCGGAGTATACCTAAAGCCGATCACCTCTCTGCATCGTCGACTCTCCTGCTGCGCGCCCATATTGCGTCTCACCTCTTCTCCCGGCGCCGCACCGAACCCGTACCTGTAGGTGTAGAGCAGCGACTCGCTAAGATTAACCACTCAGAGACAGCGCGAGACATGCGCTTGCGCCGATGCATGTACCCTATGGTGATATTTGTTGGCGAGTTGCCGGTAGCCAAAGTGTTACGCATCGTATCCAGTTTGTTCTCGCATATTCGATTCCCTTCTTTTCTCGATCCTTCTGTATGACGCAACCCAACCTGTTGACCCACCTTGCTGTATGACTCGGTTGTTCGCTCTCAGACTCGCGCTTTCTAGTAGCTTCCTACGACTCAACCCCAGTAGTACTTAAGGACTCTCCTGTAACTACCAGAGCTCTAAGCTCGACCTATTGTATTCAACTGCAATAGCTTCTCGAATACGACTCATTGGCTTCACGAACCCCGAACCCTGAACGACTTCTGATTCCTCTTCTTGTGAATCACCGCTCCGCAGTCTTTGACTTTTCGCATACTTTCCACGGTCCGGTCCGCTTTTCCCGTTTCTCCGCTACTCAGTTTTAAACTCCGCTTTTTGAATTTGTTTTTATTTCCAAGGGTAAAAAAAGTACTGCGAAACAAATACATGCAAATAACGCGTAAGCAATCAGTTACTACACATAGTTCGTGTATCGGATGCGTGGGAAATGCGCCTACCTTCCCCCACCTTCCTCTCGTTTCTGCACGTGCGGTCCCCGCCCCTTTGCCCCCTACCCCCATTTGCGCGCAATGGAGGCGCAGGACAGGTACGCCCCCCTTTCCGCCTCCGTCCCCGTTCACGCCGAACAGGAGACCTAAACACCACCCCCACCCCTGCTGACTCGCGAGCGGGGGCTGCGCAAGAAGAAGGGGCACGCCCCCCCGTTCGCGCGCAATGGGGGCGCGACAGGTATCCCCCCGTCGCGAACAGGACGCGCGGGACAAGCCCCCGCAGCCGCCGCTCCCGTTTGCGCGCAAGGGAAGAGCAGGAACGAGGTGCGGCACGGGACAGGTACGTCCCCCGTCTCTGCCCCCCGCCCCCTCGTTTACACACGAACAGGACACGCGACGCGGGACGGCGTGGGGGAAGGCACGCGCAACGCCCCTTCCCCCCTCTCACCAGGGACCGCGCGCGCAACGCCAGTGGGGACGCGACGGCCCCCCTCCCGGTTTGCGCGCGGGGCGACGAGAACGGGCGCGCCTCCACACCCTTAGCGCCGCGCCGCCGTTTGCATGCGGGCAGCGCGCGAATGGGGGGGGGGGGGGGCGCGCTCCAACCTGGAGCGGCGCCCCCTTCTCCCCGGGTTGGCGCGCGGGGGCAACGCGCAAACCGGAACGCGCACAAGCGGCGCCCCTCCCCTGGAACCCCTCCCCGCGGGTTCGTGCGCAAGGGCGCGAATAGGTGACCCCGCAGAAGCGCCCCCCCTCCCCCCGCTACGCGAGCCCGGAAGCCCCCCCCGCATGCACTCCAGGGGCGCACGGGCGGGTGGTGCACGACCGGGCGGCGTGCGAATCGGGAGGCGCGCCCCGGTGCCCCGTCCTCCTTTGCACACAGGAGCGACACGCATACACGCGCCGCCCTTGTGTGCAAAGCGGAAACGGGGACTGCCGGCCGGAGACAAGTCCCCACGCCTCCATTCGCGCGGGAACGGGGGAGCCGCACGGGAAGGGTGCGCGCGAACCCGGAGCGGCGCCCCCTCTCACTCCTGCACAGGAGCGACGCGCGAACGGACGGGGTCGGATTGGGAGGGGGTGTGCGCAAAGGGTGCGCACGCGCGAGCGGGGAGTGGGGTGCGCACCCCTTTCGCGCCGACCTTTGCGCGGAACAGAGGGCCAGGGCGCGCGGACACAAACGGGGGCTATACGGAGTGGAGCGCACACGAGTGACTCGACTTAGAAAAAAAAAGTCCATAGTTTATGTAATTTTTATTAGTTAATAAAAAACTTTTTGACTGATTACAGGCTGACTCAAAGATCACATATGATTTTTACGCTTATAATAATATTTATTAGTTAATAAATGCACTTTGATTTTAAAGGGCTTGTTTGGGTGGAGACTGAAATTTCGGCCAGTTCCGAGCGGTCCGGACCGTGGAAAGTATGCGGAAAGTACACAACTCCGCTCCACCGTCTGTTGTCGGCAATCGCCCCTTGAACTTCGAACTCCGAACTCCGAACGAAAGTTGTGTACTTTTCGCATACTTTCCACGGTCCGGACCGCTCGGAACCGGCCGAAATTTCAGTCTCCACCCAAACAAGCCCTTTTTTCTAAAATCAAAGTGCATTTATTAACTAATAAATATTATTATAAGCGTAAACACATGTGATCTTTGAGTCAGCCTGTAATATAGTCAAAAAGTTTTTTATTAACTAATAAAAATTACATAAACTATGGACTTTTTTTTTCTAAGTCGAGTCGCTAGAGAGTGGAGTGTGCGCTCCATTCCGTATAGCCCCCCCCGCATGCCGCCGTTTGTGTCCGCGCGCCCCGGCCCTCTGTTCCGTGCAAAAGTCGACGCGAAGGGGGTGCGCACCCCACTCCCCGCTCGCGCGTGCGCACCCTGTTGCGCACACCCCTTCCCAATCCGACCCCGTCCGTTCGCGCGTCGCTCCAGTGCAGGAGTGAGAGGGGCGCCGCTCCGGATTTGCGCGTACCCTTCCCGTGCGGCTCCCCCGTTCCTGGGTGCAGGAGGCACCGGCTCCGTGTTGCCCCGCACCCCGCTCGTCGTCCTTACCCTCCCATGCATGAGCTGGGGAGGTGGTGCTCATTCCGCTTTGCACACAAGGGCGGCACGTGTATGCGTGTCGCTCCTGTGTGCAAAGGAGGGCGGGCCACTGGGGCGCGCCTCCCGATTTGCACGCCGCCCGGTCGTGCACCACCCGGCCCGTTGCACCCCTGGAGTGCATACGGGGGGCTTCCGGGCTCGCGTGGCGGGGGGAGGGGGGGCGCTTCTGCGTGGTCGCCTGTTCGCGCCCTTGCGCACGAACCCGCGGGGAGGGGGGTTCCAGGGGAGGGGCGCCGCTTCTGCGCGTTCCGGTTTGCGCGTTGCCCCCGCGCGCCAACCCGGGGAGAAGGGGGCGCCGCTCCAGGTTGGAGCGCACCCCCCATTCGCGCGCTGCCCGCATGCAAACGGCGGTGCGGTGCTAAGGGTGTGGAGGCGCGCCCGTTCTCGTCGCCCCGCGCGCCCGTTCTCGTCGCCCCGCGCGCCCCTCGTTTGCGTGTCGCCTCTGCGCGCAAACCGGGAGGGAGGCCGTCGCGTCCCCTCTGGCGTTGCGCGCGCGGTCCCCGGTGAGAGGGGGGAAGGGGCGTTGCGCGTGCCTTCCCCCACGCCGTCCCGCGTCGCGTGTCCTGTTCGTGTGTAAACGAGGGGGCGGGGGGCAGAGACTGGGGGACGTACCTGTCCCGTGCCGCACCTCGTTCCTGCGCTTCCCTTGCGCGCAAATGGGAGCGGCGGCTGCGGGGGCTTGTCCCTTGTGTCCTGTTCGCGTATGAGCGACGGGGGGATACCTGTCGCGCCCCCATTGCGCGCGAACGGGGGGGCGTGCCCCTTCTTCTTGCGCAGCCCCCGCTCGCGAGTCAGCAGGGGCGAGGGTGGTGTTTGGGTCTCCTGCTCGGCGTGAACGGGGACGGGGGCGGAAAGGGGGGACGTACCTGTCCTGCGCCTCCATTGCGTGCAAATGGGGGTAGGGGAAGGGGCGGGAACCGCACGTGCGGAAATGATGGGAGGAAGGTGGGGAAGGCGTTGGTAGGCGCGTTTCCCACGCATCCGATACACAAATTGTTGAACTGATTGTTTACGCGTTATTTGCATGTATTTGTTTCGCAGTATTTTTTTACCCCTGGAAATAAAAACAAATTCAAAAAGCGGAGTTTAAAATCGAGTAGCGGAGAAACGGGAAAAGCGGACCGGACCGTGGAAAGTATGCGAAAAGTCAAAGACTCCGAACGAACGCTACGCCTTATTGCGCGTAACACAAAGTCTCAAATTCGTTCACATCAGCAAAATGAAATCTTATTAGATCTGGCACATACAAAGAACATACGCCGGATCATCTGCTCCATGCCCTCATTCGTTCGCGTATTCGGACAGCAGTCTTATGATCTCTGCATTTCCTCCCCCTTTCACCAAGTCAAACGGAGTTCTGCCCTGTTTATCGCGCGCGTTCGCATTACCGCCGTGCTTCAACAATAATAGTACAAGTTCCAGATTTCCACCTGCGCTTGCCTTGTGCAACGGGGCCTGGCCATTTTGATCCCCCGCATTGACCTCGGCATTGTGCTCAAGAAGTATCTCGGCGACTTCGAGACATCCATTAAGTGCTGCGAGGAGCAGTGCGGTTGATGGATTGTTCTGCTGGGCATTTACGTCTACGCCACGGTCGAGTAGCCAACGCACAACGTTAGTCAAACCTTCAACTGAGGCGCGATGGAGAGGAGTTTGGTCCCATATGCCCCGGATATTCACATCAGCGCCGTTCTCCAGTAATAACCATACAACCTCGGCGTCCCTTTGGGAGATTGCTGCGTGCAAGGCAGTGCCGTAGCGGCCGCCCTTGGCATTTACGTCCTGCGGACGACCCGAGAGGACGTGTTCTACCAGGACACGATGTCCAGTCCGTACGGCGTAATATAAGGGGGGCGCTTCTGGTTGTGCCGGTCTTGTCACAGAAGGGATAGATCTAGTACTCCTAGGTCTGTCCACGTCGGAGAGCCAGATCCATGCGGCGAGATGCGGCCTATCTTGATTAAACAGATGATCGATCCCATCCTTCACGTATGACAAAACATTCTTGGACTCGATGTGGTCGATCCAGTACTCTGCTGCATATTGAGCAAGGGGAAAGCCCGTGATGCTGTCGCGGTTAACTTGTTCATCTAGTCGAAGGAGGACACCCAGAGAAGCTTGTGCGAGAATCGTGTGGGCAGACTCGAGGCGGATATGGAATCGGGACACTTCTCCAAGAGAATTTGTTGCGAGGCGATTTGATGTCAAGAACTCCTTTACGGAGAAGTGGGAGAACTGAACAACCCGGGAATCGCCATTGCTGACTACGGCCACCAAACTGGAGCACGCTGACAGCACCGCTTCTTCTTGATCTTCCCAGCGCCAGTCCGCGTTTAGTTTCGGGACCCCTCTCGCGTTAAAGTCGACAGCCATGACTTCTGCCAGTTCTTCGACCCGAAGTGGACGAACGGCCACGGTCAGGCATTGCAGAAGACGGTAGGCGTGCGCTCTGTTCGCCTTGTTGATTCCCTTCAATATGTGCTCGTATGTCTCGTCCAGAGACTCGGGTAATTCTTCGAGGATCTGAAGCACACTCGACGGGAAACAGTGACGTAATACCTCCAATTGACAGAAAACCCATCGGAACCTATGCAAAGTTTCAGCATGTGCGTCGAGGAAGTAGCGACGGACGACCTTACATTCCGTCGGCTTTCGCTGAGAGTGTCCCAACAACCAGGTCCCTTTCCTCGGCTCTCCATCTCCGCATCCTCGAGTCCGAGTAAACAACTGAGCTAACGTAGTTCGCAATATCCGTTATCTGTCCACTTTCGTCGTGAAGAGAGATTCGGAGGGGCGCCAGAGGCTCGAGGACAATGCGGATGTCGATCTCGGGACGGCTGGTTACACACAAACGCAAGTTCGAAAGTTTCAACTCGACGAGATCCTTGACAAGTCGTAGGAGCCGTTCACGTGGTGATGGCATCCCCGATGTATTGGGACATTCGTCAAGCGCGTCCACGATAAGGTAGATTGGGGTTTGCCTGAGGGCCACAAGCATGGTCTTGAGGCATTGTGTGAGGGCATCGTCGTTTGGCTGTACCGAGCCCTGACGGTAGGTAGAGTACAAGTCCAGAAGAACGTCACAATAAACATCGGATTGATCAGAGAGCTGAATAAGAAGGGAGGAGAGTAGAGCGTGAGAATCTTGTTTTCCGGTGTCCTTGAAGTCGAAATAAAAGTAGGCCATCGACGCAAAGCCGGCCTTGCAGACATTATCCATATCTTGGATGATTACGGAGCTAGTTGAAAATATAACCTGAGCTGGATTATAGACATAAGAAGCAAAAACAGACCTAAGGATACTCTTCCCCGAACCCGCTAAGGCAGAAAGGCATTAGTAGTAAATTTGTTGGCGAAAGAAGAAACGTACGTTTTCCGTGGACCCACAGCAGGCCACCAGAAGCCCCCCAGCCATTGAAGGCGTCGCAACGGGTGAACCACGTTGCAGTACCCTTGTGGTGAGCACCACAGGCCGTGTTGTAGTTAATGGATGGGTCGGGGGGAGAGAGCCACTTTCTGAGGTCACGCCGAAGCTGGTTTCCTTTAAATGCGTGTGAACAATTGCAGGGGCACTGGGGAGATCACGGACGGTTCATATCGCCTACGCTGTTCACGATCCGCTCAATTGCTGCGCTTCTTTCTTTTTCCCCTGATCAAACTGAAGTGTGAAGGTGGTGTCTAGGACAGATAAGTAGGCATCACGCACCGTGGACGATTAGCTTCACATTGTCATCGACGACCCTCACCCTGTCATCGACGGCCTGCACTTTGCGGTCGACGCCTTGCACCCCCGTGTTGACGCCGTCTACCTGGTCGCCGATGCCCTTTACCTTGTCACCGACATTCTGAGTCAGCCTCAGGACTTCAGCGGTCGCCATACGAGCCTCTTCTTGCGTCAGTTTGTCAAGTCTCTGCAACGCATCCTCGATATCTCTTCTTCCCATCAGCTTCTTGAAGTATCGTTCTGAATCAAAGACACTCAAAATGAAATCAGAGTATAACCGGAGAACAACGTACTCGCTCGCCCTTGTTTGATTTCCTTGGTCGCTATCGCAAAAATAGACAGCACCTCAACCATGATCTTTATGATAACGTCCGTCATGGTTGCCGTCTGCGGAACTCCTGTATATGCCTCGAGCCGTTTGAAGAAGTTCTCTACGCGTTCAAAGATGTCGACGAGAACATCATGGGTAGCAGCAACGTCCTTGGACGCCTGAACGACCGCACCGTCATGATGACCTTTACGGAGGTAACTGAGACACTCACCAAGAGCAGAACTCCAATTCCAGCGAAGATCACCTTGGCGGGCGAGAATACCTAGAAAACGAATGTTAGAGCCTAGATCTCAAATGGGCCAATCTTCCGAGACTCACCAAGCCAACGCCCTCACCGAGTGTAGCCGAAAACGCGTACAGGACATTAACGGTAGGATTTAGCCACTTTGTCAACCTCTCATCGTCTCTCCGAAACTGATCAAACTCCTGAACTTGGGCTTGAAGCACGGCAAGAATTGCGTCGGGAGAGTCGCAAGTCTTGAGCCAGGAGGCTAAGGGATGAGAGGTGATGTCCTGCCCAGTTCGCTTTTTGTATGCTTGGACGGCGGTTCCAAAGATAGACTCGAAGTTGGAGGAAGAGGCGCTCGCGAGAGGGGACATGGTGTGATAGTGAGGATATCAGCTCGGGTTGAAAGAAAACGTACACGGGGACCAATTAATCCCTTGGACACACAGCCACAGGCCCACAGCCTCGTGCACCGCAGATATTCGGGCTATCTAGATACGGACGATGGACGCGCTCCGATTCGATAATGACAAACACGGGGGCACAATCAAGAATCAAGGCGCTTACACCAAAGAAATACTGTAGTTCGAGCTGAAGGAAGACAGGACTACGAGTGGGTGGCAACAACTTGAACCTCGAGCTCACAAATTGTTGTTGAGGACCAAGCGACTTCCCGCTGTGTTAATGATCATTTGACCTGTGCCCGTGAACCTGACATTTCATTTATTCGCTCTGTAACAAGAATCAGACTCATACTGATCCCCAGGAAGTACCACAAGAGCACAATTGCCGGTGACTTGAACTTGAACATTGCCGTGCGGCACAGCGCACCATCCCGGCCCGGAAGCCGCAGCAGCAACCGAGTAGCAACCGTCAACGACTCGGACCCTTGTCACCACTAAGTTAATGCGACCAGTAATCGCGCTGCGGAATCGAGTGAATCCCAACCGTCTCACTGTCGAACTATCCCATACACAGGTAGAAAAGAGTGAATGGAGGCTCACTCATTTCGAGTCATTTGGCCTGGGTTGGTCAAGTCCAACTGTCCAAGACGATGAGCCCGTCGATAACATAACCCATCGAAGCAAGAGGAGGATTGTGGCTGACTAGATCAATATTCCATTCACCACAACGATATACGGTGCACACCCGGACAAGAATAGCTTTAGGCTGTCGCTCTGTTTCTTCTGGTGCGCTTCATTTAGTCCTATGTCGGCGGGTGTGCCAAGTAGAGTTGCACGGTGACAAAACCTTCACGCTATAACAGCAAAAGTACCGCGTCTCTGAGACTCAAGACCGGAAGCGACAGATGTATGCACGGACTTTCCATCTGACGGGTTATTCCTCGTCTCGCTTGGACGCGGCCCAATATTTTCTTGACCTCTGGGGACTCGGACATCTTCGGACCATATACGTCTGCACCTCCCCGCGTTTCCTCGAGCTCAGACTACCTTGCTGACTCCTTGCACGCGTTCCTTGATGTGCAAATAGCGAGTGATATCGATGTCGATTCGCCTGCAATGCCCCTTGGCCCGACATTCTCATTCCCGGTCTAACCAACGACGGTGCTCGACAAGTACGAGGCGTTCATTTCTCAAATACGTATACCGTCCCGTAAGTCTTGCAATATTCAATTGTATCTATCCGTGGCGCCTCCCGATGCACGTGTGCTGATTGTCTTGCTCACCACCAGGCAAGCTGAACCTTGCGATACCCTCCTCGCGAAGCTCGGCCTGAGCCAGGCTGATATCCTGTTGCTGAATTCTGGCTTAAGCTGTAGGTGTCAGAACTCTAGCTGATACACGAATCGCCACGACAGGCGACGGCACGATCCCCGCTGGGAAAGTATTGTGCATCAAGCAGCCAAAGTCCGATTTGGCGCCCGCCTGCAAGACCAAGGCGACCGCCACGAGTATGACGTGCGACGACCTGGCGTCCAAGTTTGATCTTACTCCGAAGAAATTCGCCGAGTACAACGACAACGTGAACAGCAACTGCACCAACCTCGTTCCAGGATAGTCCGTACGTGAGGGTCCGAGTTGCGCGAATAGACGGATGGATGGATCTACCCCAAGCACCCGTGTGGGATCGGCGCGGATGTATGCTCATTCCCTTTGCGACACGCTCACCTGGACATGTGACCGCCATGTCGATAAAATGATGATGAAGCCAGATGAGAGGCCCGTTGCCAGTAGGGGGTGTGCTTCTCCGCAGCGTCTCCAGTTCGTGTAACTAAGAGCATTGCCCTCAGTTGCGAGTCGTCGGATGATCAACGACACCCAAAAAGTACATATAGTTACCCTCACGTACTACTACGTCTCATCAGAAAAATTAGTAGCTGAAAGCGCAGCACGGGTGCCAGTGACGCAAAATATTGAGCGAAGTGGCGCAGAGCGTGTCCACGGTTGTGGAAAACGAGGAATGTGGCATTTGCTGCATTCTGGAACTCGAGTTGGCCTGTCTGGGGTGTGTGTCCTTGAGCTACCTACACGGTGTCCGGGTCAAAGAATTCTAACTTGAAGCCACTGGCAGTCACTCGATGTACATAAGTTCAATCGGGCGAGGATTAATGAGGCCTGGTACTAATGCGTTGGCATTGCAGACCCGTTCAAGTTGACACGTAATGAAAATGAAACTCGTGTTGTCGTATCGCCTATTCAAAGAAAAAGACTCTGCCGCAGCTTTACCCTAACGCCGCGGCCCTCGTTTTAGCCTGAGCGCTACCGACCGTCAATAAAATTAAGCTGACACCATAGCACCGTTGAGGAGCAGCGTCCCCATCGATTCCCCCGGCCTTGTACCCGATTACGGGAATTGTAGATTCGGCACCGTAGAATTGCGCTTCGCCGGGGGCACGATTGACTGGTGGAAGCGCGCAACGTTTACCTGATGAGAGCAATCGTGACATCGCATCGCGCGTAGCTTGAACGAAAAGTGTTTTTTTTGGCCATCCAAGAAAATCGCCACGTGCGCAGGAGGGAAAGTGGTTTAATGCGCGGACCAGGCATCACCTAACTGTGCCTCTAGCCATGTGCGAATGGTCGGCACTGTAACTAACGTGCTGCGCTGTGGTGTGTAAGACAAGACTGCGCCAGTACCGCACGTTAATATTTATGCGTCGTGGAATATGGAGCAGCTTATCGTTCAGGTAACGGGGATGCGGGCGAGTACTAGTAGTAGGAGTTCGTAGCGATTATCTAAACTCTTGATCTAACTGATTGGTCTGGCCTCGGGTTGTCCGTTCCGGGTTCCGGGCTGCCAGTGGAATCCTCTTCGTGCTGCCGCCGCTCAGTGAAGGTGAAGTCAGCTATTCTGTTGAAGGAACCGAGTGGGGCGAGACGTGATAACAAGAGAGTCATGAGACCACTTGATGAGCTCGAGGTAACTTATATTCGACTATGACAGGCATAAGACAAGATACTATAAGGTTGGTCCGAGTCCATTCAATTTGTACTACTAGTCGGGGAAATGCACAAGATTAAAATATCCAGCCCATAGTCTGCAGTAGGAGCATGAGAAGACTGCGATCAATTAAACTTCGCCCTCCACACAGAAGGGGACCATCAATCCGCGCGACTGAACATCTCGTAGACTATATATGTACTGTTTCCCGGGTATCAATCCAGGGCCACGCAGTACTAATCCCGAATCAGTTAGTGATATGTCGCATCAACTATAACGGGAGATAATGTACGTACAGCCTGTCCTGGAACGAGGTTGGTGCAGTCACTGTTCACGTTGTCGTTGTACTCGACGAATTTCTGCGGGGTCAGACCAAACTTAGTCGCCAGCGCGTCGCATGTCGTGTCCGTGGCAGCGGCCTGGGTTTTGCAGGCAGGCGCCGGCGTTTGCGCCAACAACGACTCTTGCTTCGGCTGCTGAATGCACAATACCTTGCCGGCGGGGATGGGGCCGTCGCCTGTGGTGGCGACGAGTGTCTCAGCGAGAGCTCTGCTCGGTCGGATTGTATCAAGAACACATACAGCTTATCCCGGAATTCAGCGACAGGATATCAGCCTGGCTCAAGCCGAGCTTCGCGACGAGGGTATCACAGGGTTCAGCTTGCCTGGTGGTGAGCAAGACGGTCAGCACATGTGCATCGGGAGGCGCCAATGCGCGGCGCCATGGAGAGACACGAAATTCCAACACTTACGGAACGGTATACGTTTCTGCCAGTGTGAATTGGATAGCCTTATCAGACAACTGGAATGGAGACAAAGACGATGACATACGAGTACACTGTGGTTGCTGAGTCGGATTGGTTGCTGGGATGGCGGCGGCCAGTGACGGTACCAAGGCAAGAACGGAAACGAAGGCAGCAGTGGAGATGGCGTGCATGGTATAGTAGAGGGGATTGCGTCGAATGGTTGTTGCTCCAAAGAAGGGGAGCAGGCCTTCATTTTATAGCCGCAGGGAGCCCGAGTTGCGCAAGTAGACGGATAGATGAATCTACCTCAAAGGCGCGTGTGGGATCGGCACGGGTGTGTGGTTATTTCCATTGCGGTACGCTCACCTGGATATGTGACTGTTACATCAATGGGAACAACGATGAAGCCAAAAGAGCATGGGAAACTGCGCAGCGAAATGAGAGGCCCCTTGCCAGTGGGTGACATACTTCTCCGCAGCGTCTCCTGTGTCGTGTAACTAAGAGCACTGCCCTCGAGTTGCGAGCCGTCAGAAGATAAACGACGCTCGGAATGGACACAAGTTACACCCACGTGCTACCTGTAGCTAAATGCGCAGCCCGGGCGATGCAAAATATTGAGCAAAGTGGCGCAGAGCGTATTGAAGAAGATTGAGTTTGTGGCAAATGAAGGACTTGTTAAGCTATTTGCTGCGTTCTGGAAGTTGAGCTAGCTACTCCGGGGCGTGCGTCCTTTGGGGTGGAGCCATCTACATAGAGAAGCCGGTTACTCGATATATGAGTTCGACCGAACGAGGTTTAATGAGGCCCGGTACTAATCCACAGCGTTGCAGACTCATTGAAACCCAAGTTTGTTGTATCGCCAATTCAAAGAAAAAAGACTGTCTCAGGTTTCGTGTACCTTAATACTGCGGTCCTCATTTTAGAGCCGCAAATCGTCAATAAAATCAAGCTGGCGCCATGGCATCGTTGAGGAACAGCGCCCCTGAGCGTCCCCGAAACTGTAGATTTGACACTGGAAAATTGCGCTTCGTCAAGGGCCACGCGCGTTTGACTGGTGGAAGAATGCAATCGTGTTCACCCGATGAGAGCTATATCACATACATAGCATAGCATGTGGCTTGAATGAAAAGTGTTTCTTTGCTCATCCAAGAGAATCGCCATTCGTTAAGCTGGACGTGGCACGTGCGCAAGAGGAAAGGTGATGTGCGGACCGGACCGGGCATCATCTTACTCACACTTTGAAGACCGTGCCTGTAGCCCTGTGCAAATGGTCGGTACTGTAACGAACGTGCTGCGCAAAGATGGGCTGGCCGCATCCGGTCTGGGTTGGTGGCCAGAAACCCAGGGTAAAAACTGATTTTAAAAAAAACGAACATCATGCTGCGCTGTGGTCTAAGACAAGACCGCGCGAGTACTGCGCATTTTATTTATGCAGGACGTCACGTCCGCATCACGCAAGCTGGCATTCTACAGTACGCTCGCGAAAAATATGCGCTTCACCGCCGTGATTTATGCTTGTGTGTATGCCCTGTACACTCTAATTCACGATGAGGCTTACTGGTAGTAACCCTCATCGCGAACTTGAGTTCCTCAGCTCCTCTACAGTCGGATTGAAAGAGTGTAGAGATCATCTTTGAACCCGACAAGAATCAGGTGATATAGCATCACAAAGGACGAAGTCCAAAAGGACGATCACTGTACATACTAGGACGCACTAAAGACACGCCGCCCTGCACCTCTTCGCTCAATATTTCGCATCGCCCGGGCTGCGCTTTTGGTTACTGTTACCAACTTCCGATGAAACGTGTGTAAATATACTATGTACGTTCCGAGTGTCTTCTGATGGCTCGCAACTCGGGAGACGCTGCGGAGAAGTATGCCCCCCACTGGCAACGGGCCTCTCATTTCGCTGCGCAGTTTCTTACGCAATCTCTTTTTGGCTTCATCGTCGTTCCCATTGGTGTAACGGTCACATATCCAGGTGAGCGTGTCGCAATGGAAATAACCACACACCCGTGCCGATCCCACACGCGCCTTTGAGGTAGATTCGTCTATCCGCCTACTCGCGCAACTCGGGCTCCCTGCGGGTAGTATAAAATGAAGGCCTGCTCCCCTTCTTTGGAGCAACAACCATTCGACGCAATCCTCTCTACTTTACCATGCACACCATCTCCACTGCTGCCTTCGTTTCCGTTCTTGCCTTGGTACCGTCGCTGGCCGCCGCCATCCCAGCAACCAATCCGACCCAGCAACCACAGTGTACCCGTATGTCACCGTCTTCGTCTCCATTCCAGTTGTCTGATAAGGCTATTTAATTCACACTGGCAGAAACGTATACCGTTCCGTAAGTGTTGGAATATCGTGTCTCTCCATGGCGCCTCCCGATGTACATGTGCTGACCGTCTTGCTCACCACCAGGCAAGCTGAACCCTGCGATACCCTCGTCGCGAAGCTCGGCTTGAGCCAGGCTGATATCCTGTCGCTGAATTCCGGGATAAGCTGTAGGTGTTCTTGATACAATCCGACCGAGCAGAGCTCTGGCTGAGACACTCACCTCCACCACAGGTGACGGGCCCATCCCCGCCGGCAAGGTATTGTGCATTCAGCAGCCGAAGCAAGTGTCGTTGTTGGCGCAAAAGCCGGCACCTGCATGCAAGACCCAGGCAACTGCCACGGACACGACGTGCGACTCGCTGGCGACTAAGTTTGGTCTGACTCCGCAGAAATTCGCCGAGTACAACGACAATGTGAACAGCGACTGCACCAACCTCGTTCCAGGACAGGTCGTACGTGCATTATCTCCCGTTATGGGCAATGCGACATATCGGTAACTGATTCGGGATTAGTACTGCGTGGCCTTGGATTGATACCCGGGAAACAGTACATATAGCCTGTCAACAGTGACGAGATGTTCAGTCGCGCGGATTGATGGTCATTTTTCTGTGTGGGGGGCGAAATTCAATTTATCGCATAGTGTTCTCGTGTTTCTACTGCAGACTATGGACCGAATATTTTGATTGCTTGTTTGATTGTGTATCTCCCCAACTAGTCGTAATTATATCGTGTCTTATGCATGTCCGAGTCATGGCCGAGCCAAACTGGTATCGAGGCTGGTCGCATACGGCTTGCCGCCTACCGCCAACGCCTCTACCGGTCCTGTGTCCTTCCAGAACTCGCTGACGTAGCACATCTGGGGCGCAACCGTTGCGACGGCATACGCACTCAGCCGCGCGGGGCGGACCACGGGCGCGACGGTCCTCTTGTGGAGGGTGGAGTTAAATTGATCGCAGAGTTTTCTCGTTTCTCGTGTTCTCTCTTTTTTCGTGTTCCAACCACAGACTGTCTTTATTGTTGCGTCTCCCTACCAAACCAGTAGTAGACGACTTTGAGTCGTATTTATACCGTGTCTTATGCATGCCCGAGTCATGCCCGAACACAAGTTACCTCTAGGTAATCAAGTGCTCTCATGGCCCTCTTGTCATCAGGTCTCGCCCCCACTCAATTCCTTCAAGGCACCAACATCTGTCAAATTATGAATTCCGTGGCGAAAAAAGGTGAAGTACCGTCTTGGCTTAAATGCCGGCGGAGGGCCGGTCCGCAGATGCCAGTACAAACAAACCCGCCGATCCCCTTTTCTCACCCCTCTGACTGGGTGCATCAGTCACATCTTTCACAACCTCGCGGAATTGTCCTTCTGTGCGTCGAATAAACTCCTGTAGAATCCTGAGTCTGGGTTTTTCAGGAATTCATTCGACGCGGGTATGGAGAAACGCGACTGCAAGACAGACTGCGGCGCACAACGGTATGAACTCCACGCATTCAACGATCACGACAACGGGATACTCTGCCTCAGACTGATCGCGCTTCGCCATCATCTAGGTCTCACCGCAGGCGCCGCTGTACGAGCAGTTGTCCCCAAACGCGCAGACGTCACGCCTCGCACTGTGGACACAACCCCCAGTAGGATTAGCATTATACCGAGTCGTGTTTCCTTCGAGCGCTCACGGGGGAGTGGGTGCGCATGAACCTACTTGGCTCGTTTTTCTTCTCCCTATTTTCTTTGCGCTTATATGTTTTTATCTCTCTCATCACACTCATTGACTTGACCTTTTTCATTGAATAGAAAAGAGCAGGTACCCTCATGCCTGCCATCCGGACGCCACAACTTCCTTTTTTGTCGATCTCTGCACGATCGCTACCCGATTTTCCTCGCATTGCGGCTGTTAGTACCACCGTAAAGCTCGTATACATTTTGTTACTACTATCGTTCCCACACCTCTGCAAATGTACCCATTACTGCAATTCCGAAAGATCTTAGTAGATCAGTACTTTCATGGCACCCTTTCTTCCCAAAAAAAATACACTATGTTCTCTAGCA